>WNWU01000057.1:331797-351862 GCA_012654045.1 Ptyas mucosa | reverse complement strand
AGAGAGAGAGAGAGAGAGAGAGAGAGAGAGAGAGAGAGAGAGAGAGAGAGCAAGAGAGAGAGAGTATGTCATTAAAATGAATGACTTCAATTATGAAGGTAAATGAGTTTACTTGTTTGGGATATATTTTTATCTTCTAGACATTAATTAGGATGTGATTGCTTAAGTTGTTATAGCAACCTGTGTTTTAGCATACAATTTTCACACTTGTGTTGCTTATTTCAAGTACTATAGGAGCCTATAGATGCTTGCTTCTGTATTCAGTTACAATAAAAAGCAGCATAATTAGAGTGGTATCCATTCAATTGTTACAATGTGCTTCTGGAACTTGAAAGATAGCACTGGTTAGTTTGGTGAGAACTCAAAGTAACCTAAAATTGTTCTGGTTCTAGACCTGGTTCTGTCTTTTGGGGCTGAGCAAGAAGGATATAAAATTGACAAAACAATGCTCCAATTTGATTGATATTAGTCTAATTCATAATGAAATCCTAAACATGTCTACAGAGAAATGCCATTAAATGTAACAGAACATTGCTCTCAGTTTAACTTACATTAATTTATAATGTATATTAAGGTTGCACTGAACGTCAACTTATCTTTAGCCTCCTGATTAACATTCATTCTGCTTGGAATCCAGATGAGAACATATTTAGCTGCTTTATATCTAGCAGATTCTTTGTGGTATGGTCACTAGCCCAAACAAATTCCAGCTGGCATGTCATTTTCCCCCAATGGTCTTGGTGGGAAATCCTTTTTCTGAGCAACTGGATTTGCATTCACTTTAGAATCTTTATGAAGTGATCAAGTGATCCCTTGTCCTCGTCCTCCTCCATTTAAAAGCAATGGCTTTTATGACAATGACAGTTCTTGGAAAAATGCAACTTTATTTCTTTGCTTCTTCTGATACTGCTTCATCTAATTTATTTATTAAATTTATATTCTGCCCATCTCATTGTTGAATGACACAGATGATAATCTCAGTACGGCTAGTCCTTGACTTAAAACTGTTCATTTGTGACTGTTCAATGTTACAACAACACTGAAAAAAGTGACTTATGACCATTTTTCACACTTACAACTGTTGCAACATCCCTATGGTCATATGATCAAAATTCAGATGCTTAGAAACTGCTTCATATTTATGACAGTTGCAATGTCCTGGGGTCACGTGATCAACTTTTTGCAACCTTCTGACAAGCAAAGTCAACGGGGAAGTCAGATTTACTTAACAATCATTTACTAGCTTAACAACTGCAATGATTCACTTAACAACAATGGTAAGAAAAGACATAAAATGGGACAAAATTCACTTAACAAATGTTTCACTTAGCAACGTAAATTTTGGGCTGAATTGTGGTCGTAAGTTGAGGACTACCTGTAGAAAAGAAGCTAAACTCTTGAGAGATCCTCATATTCCTAGAAGCACATCAGCCTTTTTAGAGATCTCTTGGTTATCTCATTAAATTCTCAAATTCCTGCTCACCCCTTTGACCAATCTGAAGAATTTCTGCAGATCTTTTAAATAAAACATTCAGATCTTTCAGACTGAATATCTGTACCTAATATAAATAAAGCATGCTTCTTTTGGTCTGCTAATCTCCACAGTAGATTCGAACAGAATTAATAATACATTTATGTTGCGGTGTCTGCTGGCTTGAATCAATCTGTATGCATGGATCAGCTACTGCTTGCTTGTCTCCTACACCAAGGGTCTCCAACCCCAAATCTGTGGACTGGCACCAGGCCGTGGCATGCCAGAAACCAGGCCACAGAAACAAGTGAAGCCCCATCTGTGGGATGCAGGCAGCATGCGAAACCCACACACTCCTCCAGTCCATGGAAAAACCTCTCTCAGTGGAACTGGCCCCTGGTGCCCAAAAGATTGGGTGCCATTCAAAGGTGCGTTTCATCAGGTTCTGACCAGTTCTGGAGAACCGGTAGTGAAAATTTTGAGTAGTTTGGAGGACCAGTAGTGAAAATTCTGACTGGCCCTGCCTCCATCTATTCTCTGCCTCGAAGTCCCAGCTGATCAGGAGGAAATGGGGATTTTACAGTATCCTTCCCCTGGAGTGGGGTGGGAATGGAGATTTTACAGTATCCTTCCCCTGCCATGCCCACCAAGCCACGCCCACCAAGCCATGCCACGCCCACCAAATCACACCCACAGAACCGGTAGTAAAAAATTTCTGCACTAGGCATTTTTCTTTCAGCTTTGATACCTCTATATGCTAATAAATGCAAGTGGGATTTGAAAAGAGCACATAATGCTAAATATACTATGTGGAGTTGATTTCCGGTTTCAGGGCAGGAAAGAGGATCACCCGTACAAGGAGCAATCTTTGGTGCACAAGTCTGTTTGGTCTAAGCTGGAAGTGATGGATAACTCAGATATCAGGATTCTTGCCAATATCAACTTTTGGGAAAGATAAGTCAGTTTAACAGCTGGCCATAAACAGTTGCATGACTGCTAGAGAAACAGAATGCTCGACTCTACAGGCTTAATCTACTCCAGGAATGCTCATATGATATTCTTTGCCACTGACATGAATTAAAGCAATGCAACAATATTTGTGAATAATTTTAAGGATGAGAACTTCTGCTCCTACCAACTTCAGCATTGACTAGGGCAAAATTTTGAATGATGAAGAAGGTACTTGTTAAAATCCCCTTACCCCCTCTTATTTGTCTTATACCCTTCCCCCCTTTTCCTTTCTTTAAAGAGGTTTTCCAAATTCTGAGTAAATCATACCGTGTTAGAGCTTGACAGCAGCCTTCTATTTCCATAGAAGCAAAGAGTTGCGACCACATTTATCATTCCACTTCACTCTGTGAGGCTGAGACAATCAGATGCTCTAGAGAGCCCAGGATCTGTCTGCTTAAGCATTAGCCTCCTGGAGCTTCATGGCAAGGCCGGCCTTGTTGACTCAGATACATTGGCTGACATTTCATGCCTCCAGTTGCTAGATTGAGTTAGGTTTGCATTTTGCAGCTTCGCAAATGGAAACTCAGTAACTGCGGAAGCTTTTCAGGGGTTGCTGTCTCAGAGCATTGAATAAAATATCTGTTTTGATTTACGGTGATCAGAGGAAAATAAGCCCCTTGCTCATTCTTTCACACCCAAGGAGAAATGAGGAGGTCACTGTGATTGCTGCTATGCTCGGTGATAGGTGCTGCGTGAGACTTCAAAACAGGGGTCTCTTTAAATCATCATTTGGCACCAGCTTATGTGATCTTTGTCTTAAATCTAAAGCGCTCGCACTCTCTCTCCCTCTCCCTCTCCCCCTCTCTCTCTCTGTATATAATGCATTTTCTTCCATTAGAAGAAGTCAAATTTTGGCAATATTATGGCTGCATTCTGAGATGTCATTTAATTGGAACAAATAGAGGGTGATATGCCAGTTGCCATGGCAACAAGTTCCTGCTGGAGCTGCAAGAGAGCTTTCTGCACATTTTGAAATTACTTCCTTCCCATTAATGCCTCAGCAGCAAGAAAGGTAATGCCTGCTGCAATTAAATACAAATGAATATAATTTTAAAAAAACAACTGAGCTGTGTTTTTAGAGTTGTTGGTGACATGCAGAGGGAATCAGAATATCATGCAACGACAGCATGAACAAAAGCCTTTTAAGCAGCTCTTAAGAGCCTGGGTTGTGATAAGATTGTCCCTTCAAAGTTTTATCCTATTTTCTTATGTGTGTACCTGGCTAGAAGATGTAATCTGTGTGTAATTTATGACAGACCAATCCTTCTTTTCCCTCATGCTCATCTGAATCTTATTCTACTGAGACAATCAGAAGTTTGCTTTTCATGGATGGCTTGATCCAAGGGTTAACAAATCTAAATATGCATTATATTTCCTGGGAATGAACTTGAAAATGACATTTTTTTTAAGAAGCCCAGGGAGGAAGCGCTACTGCTACCTTTAACATTCCTAGACTACTTTGCAGCCTGAGCCTTACCTCACATACTGGAACTTTTAATAATGTGGAGATAAAGACCCAGAGACATTAAAATTGTCCACTTTTTTTTTTAAAAAAACCCTAGACCCTATGATCCATGGTTTAACAGAAGTCTGATCTACTATCACAACCCAAGAAGAAAATCAACCTAGAACTGAGGAGAAATTTCTTAACAATTAGAACAATTAATCAGTCATTAATTAATCAATTCATCAATTAATTAATGACTTGCCTCCAGAAGTTGCAGGTGTTCCAACACTGGTAGGTTTTTAAGAAGAGATTGGACAACCATTTGTCTGAAATGGTATAGAGTTTACTGCCTGAGTGGGGAGTTGGACTAGAAGACCTCCAAGGTTCCTTCCAATTCTGTTAGTCTGATTATGAGTACTGCTATGGCATACAAGGTTTGCTAAAGGCACAAGAGGAGACCAAAGCATTTAAGACCAAGGGCACTTGCTCTGTGAAGTGTATCTTAGTTCTACCTGTAGAATCTTGACATTCTCAACCTATTAGTAAAAAATCCAGACAGCTTGCTGATAAAAATCCTTGCAAAGAATACTTCAGGGATTAGTCCAGAAAGTCATCTAGAGTCAAAAACCAACTTGAAGGGAAACAAACAAACAAACAAACAAACAAACAAACAAACAATCAATCAATCAAACCAACAAACATATACATACATACATACCATAAAATTGGAGGATGAGTCTATATTAAAGACTTTGGGGCATTTAATTGTTAATGTTGCTATGCAGCAGACATGTCAAACATGCAGCCTGTGGACCAGATCCGGCCTGCAATAGACCCAGAGTTGTCATGTGGGGCCTCCCCAGAGATGAGGGACCAGCCCTTGCTGCCTTGGCTCTGACCCACCCTAGCCACACCCACCCAGTCAGCTGTGATGACTAGCCCCACCCCCACCCCAAGGGCAAACAAAATCCTGACATGGCCCACAATGGGATTGAGTTTGACACCCCTGCTATATAGGAAAAGAAATACCTAACCATCTTAGGTATGAGAAAATTAAGGCATACTGGAATTGTATATTTGGTCATACAGACCAGTTATAGGTACCTTAATATTCCACAGTCACATGGGAGCCATGGTGAGGAGCCAAGGAAGGCAATAGCATTGAAGTACCATAAAATTATAAAACAGGTCCCCAAGAGCTAATTCAACGGAGAGAACATGATCCATGCCATCAACATGTATGCCCTGCCAGTCATCTGACACCTTGCTGGTATAATGAGCTGACCAAAAGAGGACATGCAGACTGCTGATGTGAAGACCTGCAAGCTCCTCATGATGTGCAGACATTTCCACTCCAAGCCCAACACCCCAAGACTGTACACCATCCAGAAAGAGACAGGTGGGATCTGATGAGTGTCAAAGCCACTGTCCTGTATAAAATCCAAAGTATCCAGGAGTAAGATGGCACCCAAAGATAAGCTGCTGAAAGAATGCCTAAGGCAGCAACAGACATGGAGGGAAAATTAAGCGGAGGCAAGACAAGCCCCTGAATGGGATGCAGAATGCACAGATGAGGTGGCAGACATTGGGAATTCCTACTAGTGGCTGGATAAAAAGAAAGTACTGAGAAACTGATCATAGCAGGTTCATAACAAGCAGTAAGTCCATAGAAGAGGGGGTCTACCACACTAGAGAGAACTTGCAGTACAGAGTATACAGACAGGTCAATGTAGGGTATAAGATGCAGGCAGGGACAGCATACACTAAGCGGTACTAAGCGGCACAACCAAGTAGCTGGCATTGCCATCCAAACAACTGTACCAGTGGTGGGTTGTCCCCAGTTTGGACCGGTTCGCAAGAACCGGTAATAAAACCGGCGGGAGGCTCTACCCACTGACTCAGATGTCATCATAGGTGATCTGCGCATGCGATGCGAACATGATGCGAACCAGTAGTAAAGGTAAGTAGAACCCACCCCTGAGCTGCATTGTGTACTGTATGGACTAGACCCACCCAAATCCAGAAGGGAGATTCCACAGAAGGTTATGAAGAATAACAGGGTTAATGTCAGGCACAAATAACCAGGAGCATTTGTTGAGTTCAAAGCACAGAATTATTATTGCTACCTTTATATAAGAATTTAGTCAACTGATGGTCAGAGCTAAATTGGTGCTAGATGGAATTAATGGAGGGCTGGACTTAGGTCTCTTGTGGCAATACAATAGCCTCAAACTGATGACACATTTAACTCCACCTTCCAGCTTGGTTTGCTCTTCTCCTCCTACTAAAATCCTGTGGGACTTCCAGATCCAGACAGAGAGGCAGGTACCAACCCATCAATTTGGGTAGACAGTCTTCTTTGCCATGAGAAGCATGCAGAAAATAATAATATGGTGAAACAAACAAACAAACAAAAAACAAACAAACAAACGCAACTAAAGCTTGAACCTCAATCCTGCTCCACCTCATTTACAGAAGAACAATTGGTAGTTAGGTCTGCTATTAATTGGTTATACTGAGCTGAGGAGTAAAGGAGGCAGAATATCCATCTGTTGGAGTCCTGAAACTATCCTGAATTATAAGTGTGATGACAACAACATTGTCCAACTTTGATGCTGAAACACAATAAAGATGTGGGGTAGCTCAAATTTTGTTGACTTAAAGATGGGAGGAATCCTTAATGTGGTCATAAGGAGCAGCCCTAGGTTTAAATTCTGATTTAATAGTTATTGGAATAAGAGATGGAACTATGATGTGGAGAATTCAAAGAACTGTCTCTAGAGAATTTCCACATCAGTTAAAACCATAAACAATTAAGATGGTGATTTTACAACATAGTTAAAAGAAAAAGATATTGTAAGAAATAACAGTTCATTAAAGTTCCATTTGAGTAAATTATATGAGAACAGAAGTCTACTTTTATTAAGTTAGATAAAATATAATTTGCACAATTCTAATTTTGCATAAATTAGACAAAAGAAACTCGAGTGTAAGAATTTTACCAGTCATCAGTTTTAACTTCACTGAACAAATATGATGTATTCTCCAAATTCTCCTTTAGCAGTACATTCTAAACCAGTAAGGTAAAGGTAAACGTTCCCCTCGCACATATGTGCTAGTCATTCCCAGCTCTAGGGGGCAGTGCTCATCTCTGTTTCAAAGCTGAAGAGTCAGCACTGTCCAAAGACGTCTCCATGGTCATGTGGCCAGCATGACTAAATGTCAAAGGCGCACAGAACGCTGTTACCTTCCCACCAAAGGTGGTCCCTATTTTTCTACTTACATTTTTTACGTGATTTCAAACTGCTAGGTTGGCAGAAGCTGGGACAAGTAACAGGAGCTCACCCCATTATGCAACACTAGGGATTCAAACTGCTGAACTGCCAACCTTTCAATCAACAAGCTCAGCATCTTAGCCACTGAACCACCACGTCCCTATTTGTAAACCAGTAAGCAGAGTTTATAAATGAAGTTTTCATAAGTGGATCAAAATAATCAGCCCTATTAAGTGACTAGAAAACAGAGAAATAGCATTCTCTTTCCCACCTTACTCTTTCTTTTTCATTTAGTAACCCGTTCTTTCTGTATTATTGTTATCCTTTGATCAACAATGATACATGCAATTGTACTTGTACTCTGAATGGAATTCAGAGATTTGCATAATAGCAGAAAGCATCAAGAATTATATGAAGCTCTTTTTTCATTTTGTAATTTGTTTGATCTAATTAGTCCTTTTGAATGAGTATATTAATTTGTTTCTAAGTGGAGTTTCTTGCAAAATTTAAACCAAAATAGGAAAGGTCTTTTGTTTAAAGGCTTATTTTAGAGAGCTAGTTGAACAGATTAGCATATACTGTACATGCTCTCTAACATCCCCATGGTTCTCTGGTGATATGATTTATCCACTGAGGATCTCATTTTGAGGTGAAATGCAGCAACAAGTTGATCTGCAAGATGCTTCATTTTGGAGCATGGACGGTGATCACTAGAAAACACAGTTGGATCTATTTTTCCCGAGCTCTCTGCAAGAAGATGAAAAGACACCAATTCATGTCCTGCTGAAGATCAAAAGAGGAATTGGAAATGGGGCTGAACTGAGGTCAGGCAAAATTATTAACTTTCCACAATTGGGGTTAGTCATTTGCCCTAAAATTATATGTCTGATTTGATTGATGAAAATGTTTTGGGATGAAAATGTCTTTCATTGTAGTGATGGCACTAGGTTACACTGGTTGATGTAACTATCAAGGTTTGAGCCAAATTACTGGAATATTAGCAGTCAGTTCTGAACTTCCTTTCAACACAGCCAAATAATGATGTTACCTTGTTTTACTATGCCATAGTGGCATAGTGGTTTGAATGTAGTATTACAGGCTAATTCAGTTCACTGTCAATAGTTGGAACCTCACCAGCTCAAGGTTGACTCAGCCTTCCGTTCTTCTGAGGTTGGTAAAATGAGGATCCAGATTGTTGGGGGAAATATGCTGACTCTGTAAACCGCTTAGAGAGGGCTGTGAAGCACTGTGAAGTGGTATATAAGTCTAAATGCTATTGTTAAATCATGTGCCATTCACTAATGTCCTTCCACTATGAAACAATTAATCCCATGCTTACACCTCCAAGCCTTAGCATTGTCTGCTATAGTCATTATCATGCTTAACAATGGATATAACCAGATCAGGATACATTGTTATCTACTGTATATCTGAAAAAAATTAACATCAGTTTCCGTAAGGGAAAAATGTAGAGTTCATAAGGGATGCACATTTATATAGATCATAAAAATGTTTTAGTGCAGCTGAATATATTTTACATCATGCCAACATCCATTGCATTCTACCGGAGCCAAAAACCTGAGGTTACATATGATCTCAGATTGGGAATATTAAAAAAAAAAAAGGTTGAATAAGAAACCAGAGAAATGAACAGCAACCTCAGCAGACATTTCCTACAGAGTGGGATTCAGAATGGAACAAAAAGAGTTTAGCAGCAGCAGCAGTCTTTGGGCAAAGTCTACATCAATTCAATCTTGGCCTCTCTGCCTGGCTCACAGCCAAGCCAGGAAATGGATACGAGGTTTCAAGAAGAAAATTTAATTGGAATCATGCACAATTCTTCTTTACTTTGTGCAATGCTTTTGGAAGGCTATTTGGCTTTAAAATAAGCCTCTACTTATTGACATGCACAACATGTAGGTTTTATTTTCTCCTTTTATTTGGCCAGCTAAGCCCACTTTCTGTAAATTTAAGAACTATTTTAAGTTGCCGTAATACTTTTAAATAGCACAATGCAATTTAAAGAATATCAGTGAGAAGAAATTATTTTTCCAAGTTCTAATAAAAATTGTTGTGATGTATAGATGCTAAGGAAGGCTTTATGATCGTATGATGTAGAAGGGGGAGTTATGACAATTTCACCAATCATCTGATTTTCATTACTGATAAATGTCATTTATAAGTGTTTTGTTATTTGAATCTATTTTTAAAACCTTTCTCAGTAATTAAGACCCAAAGCTTCCAAAACACTTCGATCCACCTTAGAATCCTTTCTTCAGCAGCCCTGAGCTTCTGAAATCAGTTGAGTGTCCATTAGAGATTGTTGTCTTATACTAGCATTCCAGAGATAGCATAAGTTTGTCTACTACCAACTTTTTAAAATACCAAGCATATACTTTTAAAAATATATTCAAATAGTTTAAGTTTTTCTCTTTGTCTGCTCTTAAATTGATAGATAATTATATTTTTAGATTCTTCCTTGCTCTTTCATTTTTGCAGTTTTCATGGAATTTGGGTTTTTACTGATTTAGTCTGAGAATTTTCTTGTAAACTAGAGAACAGAATAAAAATTGCACTGCATTTATTTGCAACATTTGTTTATCACCCTACTTTATAACGCATATGGCGGCTTATGCACATCAACAGATAACAAATTTATTCTACAAGAGTGAAAAGATTATTACAATTCAGAATATGTACTGTGTCCAGATAACATATTTCATTGATAAAACATCAATAAATTGCCCGTTGATTTTCTTAATCAATGTTTGAGAAAAGAAAATATAATGTTTTCTAAATTCTTCTTGGCCAGTAATGTTTGTACATGCCTATTGATGATATCTGAGTAGATGTCCTTCTGGTTGCATTGAGTTTCATACAATTTTAGCCTATTCTCCAACAAGTATATTTAGAAAAGACATAAAGCTACTATGCAGAAAAACTTAATTCAGTTCTGGTTACTGGTTGAATTACTGGTTACTGGTGCAAACTGCTTACTTTCTGAGCTATCCATGGTACTGAATATTATGCATAGCTCATTGTTTCTCTTAAGACTTGATCTGGCCAGTTCAGCATTTTTCTAACAATTTACTACAAGTCATCCAGCTAATGATTTTTATGTCCATTTATATATGGGTGGGTTTCTTTGGCAGAAAATTGTTTGCTCTCCAATACCAAAATTACTGTGGCAAATATGGTAGGAGTTCATGGAATGCATTTTGTGGGGAAATGATGAAGAATATTTTAAAAGGCATATATTTATTAAATAATGCATCAAAAATCTTCATACTACAAAAAAGCTGAACAGAAAACTGTAGAGAAAGCTATGTAAGACAAAAATGATAAATGTGCTTCCTTAAGAAATAACATTTTTCGGCAAATTAATAAATGACTGCAAGCAATGCTGACTTGCATGGCAGTAATATGTAGCTTTACTATATTGCCACTAGAATTTTCTAATTCCATTGGCTGAAATAGATGGGCTATAACACTGAGCTAATGGTATAATTCTCCAAGGTAGCTTATTTATTTATTTATGGCATTTACTAGTTGCAAAAGCATGATAAAGTTTCTGTGACCTCTGCAAATACTGTTTGACATCCCAAAGTGAGAGAACATTTTCATTATGCTAAAACAAATAGAATCAACTGCCTCAATTGATGTAGATTGATATATTTATTGAGACAGATTATAAATATATCTCTTCCATTTCTAGAAAGCTGCATACTGGGATAACTTCTAGGAAAAAGATGTACCTGCTGAATTAAAGATACAAAAGTACTCTTCATATTAGATTAACAAAGAGATGATTAATGGAAAATGGAATAACCTTTCAAGGAGGTAAATAATATTCCCCCCTCTCTCTCCCTCCTTTCCTCCCTCCCTCCCTCTTTCTCTCTCTTTCCCCCCTTCTGTCTCTCTCTCTGTGTGTGATCAGTAGTGTGAATGGCATTCTCTCTTTAGAATTATGTTAGGAAATGCCACCTGGTTCATTTGGTCTGACCCAAGGATGAGGTCAAGAAAGAAATTTGTTAATGTAATGGGTAGTAGGAATAACCTTGAGAAATAGGAGGAAAAGCTACAATCAAGCCAACAGTCAGATAAAAGAAATGTAATTTGAGTAAGCATCTCAGGCATGACTCTCCCTAGTTCTCATCAAAGGAGGGAGGGAGGCGAAAACCACATTCAGCCTTGCAAGATTCTGTCACTGTAATCTTATAATAAAATAATATTAGCATTCATAACTCTGACATCCAAGCCTGGTCTACCTTGAAGGGCTGACAGTTAATGCGACTGATTGTGGATTTGCATTGATGATTTGAGTAAACCAGATTTTCAATCAACAGACATGATTTGAAACCAAAAAAAAAAAAAAAAACCAGGCAATTTCAACTTCTTTCATGTTTCTTGCAGGAGCTTGATTTAATTGTTTCAAACCGCTAAAGCCGAAAGGAACATCTCATTGTTTGCATCATGGTTTTTCATACATGACACATAAATAGCTAAGTATTCAGAGTTGAGCACAAAAGAAAGGTCACTAGGTTCTGCATCTGTGCTTCTATATTTGCCCATGTTGCTAAGCAATGCACGAAAATCATAGCCCTTAACTCCAAGATTGCCTTTTCAGACATCCATTATTAAAAGGAAATAAGCAACTGTACGTAGTAATATAATTTTACACAATTACTTGGCTGTCACTTTTGCTGACCCCTGGTGCTAGAAGGATAAATTGTTTTACACTTGACTACAAACACCCTTTGTTAGAATAAGGAAAGTATTGTTATTGTGTATAAAAGAACTTAGCTGACACTAATTCTATCACCGTACGTATCAAGAGATTTGAAATGTGAGAAATAGCCATACTTCTCCTAAGCAATTAAATGCTTTTTGATAATATATGTTTACGTTCCTAAAGATTATTTTCTCACATCATCCTGGTGATTCATCAGATCGCAGTAGTTAAATTGGTTGAATCTTTTGTTGTTGTTGTTGTTGTTATGATTGAGGAAGATCTTTCCTGCTGTGATGTCTGGATGGTATTGGAAGACTTTATCTGTAAATGAAGAAGACAAACTTGGAGACAACAGCTTTCAAGAAAATTAAAGATATGCAAACAGGAATGATCTTGCTGCTTGGTGAATTCTGGGAATCTGACACAATTGGGCACCCAGCTGAGGAAATCTGCTCTAACAATTTCTGTTCTTTCTTTTATGATCACTGTGATGGATAGCAGACATAAATAAAGTGACTTGTAACACTATATATATATATATATATATATATATATATATATATATATATATATAATTTAAATAATAAGCAATGTGGTTTTAATTTGATTAAAACATAGTTTGTCTCTTTCAGTTTCAAATCTCATTATGATGAAACAAGATCAGTTGTCTTGCTTATATAATATATTGAAACCCACTTCTAGCATTAGGGTTCTTACATGAATATAGTGACTGATACCGCCTCTATACATTTTAGATAATTTATTTGTACATTTTAGTATATAATTATGAATAGTTGAGCTTTAATTACAGATTAATCCGTGGTAATTTAAAATGGTGAAAAAAAGCATATTTTACTTGATAAGGATCAGATGTAATACTTTTGCCCATTCATTTTTACATCCTTGTTTTCTTGATTTTATTAAATTTAAATGCCATCCATCTTGTGGTTCAAGGAGACTCTGATCAACTTACAATAATGAAAAAATAACTTAACAGTAGAAGAGAATACTGTACTTTAATGAGTAAAGCTACCTAACTGTTTTGCCAGTTTTGGAAAATGCACATATATGGAGGATTTAGTGATGTACAGATATATTTAAGGTTTTTTTTTCATTAATTTGATTTCTTAGGTACCATGAAACATTTACCATTTTAACTTTCATAATGAGTTGTATTCTTCTGCTTTCAATGTATTTAGATTCCAAACTGCATAGATGATAGTTGCAATGATCTTAAAACTCTGATCATAAGAGAAGAGGAAGACTTCTCTTCATTTTTGGTTGGACTTTTGCACCAGATTTGAATGAGACCTGGGCAGAGTGGGCTTCTTCAATCAGGAAATGGTGCTGTTCATTTTAAGGAGGATGCTTTAATAGTGAAGTCAAGTGATGGGTTGCTCTTCTTTTAACTGTCATTTGAAAGAGCCAACAGCTTCCCACATTCTCTTTTCTCTACATTTATCTGGATCTTGTATTATTTGGGGGTTATCACCTGCTCCTTCTCCCTTCCAAGTTCAATCTGGATCAGTGCCTCAAATGGATAAAACCAGTATGTATGTATTATTTAATTACTATTATAGGGATCGTTTATCCAATATACATAACATAGTCCATTACTATTACATGTAGTATACATGGCATAGTCCCTTCTTATTTTATCATCTCAGTATTCCAGTGAGACAGGTTAGACTGAAAGATAATCTACAGTCTTCCAGTTTCTACTCCTACTCATCATTATATGGGCTTTCTACTGTCGAACAATCTAGCCTTGATTGAACGTAATTCTTCTAGGGAGGTTAAGGGTAGGTGTGCTTCTTCTAGATTCACTACCTAAATTTGGTTTTTGCTGACACAAACCTGACTGGGATGTATTGAATCTGAACAGTATCAACTTTTCAGAGTTGCCCAGAGGTTTAAATAATAAATAGTTAATCTGATAATGATTGATACTTTGATATTTTTGTTAATTGTTTTGTTTGGGGTCCAAGACCATGTCACAGAATTTAAAAAGTACAGCACACCATTAATGCATATTTGTGTGTATATATGGAAGGGAGAAATCCTATAAAGTTAATATTGCATAGAAAGGACCAAATGGATCTTATAAACTAAAGCTATAAATAGAAGTTTCACTACTGCCTTAAAAAAAACCTGGGTTTTGGTCACTGAATGAGAATAAGTCAATCTCCTCATCATGGAGAGGAGTTTTTCAAACAAAAGAGTGTGGGTATTCACTCTAATCGCCAGTGTGTGCATAGTAGACACTTTAAAAGGATGTGCAAAGCAGACTCTTGTTCTCTATTCGAGCTGTTACATTCTCATTCTTCATAGGAAAGGCTGGCATATTGACCAGCTGTCACCTTAGTGGGGAGAGCATCTGTACTAAGAGAAGAGGGTCTTCCATATGGGGCATACAAAATCTTATCACTTTAATTGGGGGGTGTCATTGTATTTAATAAAATACTTCGGACAAAGAGAAGACACAGTTTGAGAACTAAGAGTTAAACGCAATATGAGTTAAGCCACAATAATACCATGGAAATCTCTTTATGTTTGAGGTAGAGAGAAAGTCTAGAGGGATGAAATGATTTAAGCATCACTACAGAGAAACGTTTTATCAGTCTGGCACTAAAACTGATGAAAGTAAGTATTGTTATAGATATTATCCATTTGCTTGTTGTAGGATCAGCACAGCTTACATTGTGGTATTGATTAGACTATCAATGACAAGTGCAGTACTGGGAATATACACTAAGTTCACTGTAGTAGTAATGGACCTTGCATTTAAAGGGAATGAGAATGAGAAAATGTAAAATTGGGCAAAACCATATCAACAATACTATGTGAATTAGGAACTAATGCCCAGTTCAAACTGATTCTTACACCCAGAGATGACTTTTGATTTTTATGTTACAATATGATAAAATATAAACATTTTAAAATAAGCAACTGGCTTTTTAACAAATAGATCTCAATCTCTTTCACACAGAAAACAGTTTTAGAATAAGCTAGAGCTTCCTGATGTTTCCATTTTCAAAAAATTGACTACCACTATCCCATTTTCAATTTTATCGAAAAATATATACTTTTTTCCTCAAATGTGTCCCTAAGATCCCAAGAGGATGGTATGTTGGCATAAATAAAATGATCAACAGGTTTTTTTCCTCATTGAAGGCATGTGTTGGCTGCAGATAGCCTTGAAATACCTCTTGATTCTCTTGATTGGTTCAGATTTTTTTTCAATTAAAAATGGAAACAAAATGCCAGCTGCTAACATTAACTTTGTGCACAAAAATGTTTTTATGGGTTTCCTTTTAATCATTAAGAATTAATGATTAATTCTTAATGATTAAAATCAGCCCATTAAGAATTAGATGGGCTGTAGATGACCTTAATCATAAAAAAGATGAGTAGTGGCCCAGATCTTTCTTTTGAATAAAGCCATCTGAACACAGGCCAGCTGGTTAAGATGTGTCCTAGGAGCTAGAAGGGAATGGCAGGGACCAACCTCACCAGTTTGCTTTTATAAATTGATGTTTTGTGACTGGCCACATCTGCCATGGCAGTAAATTTGTGAATAGCTTATAGCTGTTATTTGGAGAATAACAGATTCTCTAAATTCCTAGGATGTCTCTTTAAATAAATTAGCCTTTCATATAATTAATGCATAAATAGAGATATACAGAGAGAATCAGTTTGGTGTAGCAGTTAAAACATCAGGCTAGAAACTGGGAGACCATGAGTTCCAATCTTGACTTAGGGACAAACTAGTTGTAAGACTTTGGGACAGTCACTTTCTCTCAGCCATAGGAAGAAGGCAACAGCAAACCATCTTTGAAAATGCTGCCAAGAAAATTGTGGGGAAGTCCAGGAAGTTGCCAAGAGTCAAAAACTGATTCAAAGGTTCAAGAAGTGGAAAGAAAAGAAAAAAGGCTGTAGGATGTGGCTAGATTAAAATGTTTCATTGCTGATGTTGCCATACAGGGGGAAAAATGATGCTATGAAAAATTATAATAGGACCATGGAATGTAAGAAGTATGAATACGGGAAAGCTCAATGCAGGATGGGATGAAATGAAACAATTACAAATTGACATCTTAAGGCACAAACCAATTAGGTATAAATATTATATGTCTTTGAGTTCTTGGAAGTTTGAGACTCAAGCACCGCATGACAGGATGAGCTCCCGTTCTTGTCCCATCTCCTGCCAACCTAGCAGTTCAAATGCATCCAAATGCAAGTAGATAAATTGTACCACTTTGGTGGGAAGGTAGCAACATTCTGTGTGCCTTGGCATATAGCCATGCTGGCCATATCACCATGGAAGCAGCTTTGGACAATGCTGACTCCCTTGGCTAGGAAATGGAGATAAGCACTGCCCCCTAAAGATGGACATGACTTGACAGAGGAAACCTTTACCTTTTTTACATGAGTACTTCAGGACTGATCAGACAACACACAGTACACGAGAGTCTTCTTGAAAACCAATATAGTACCATAAAGGACTTTCCAAAGGTAGAAAAGAATTAGATTCTTCACTAGATTGACTCTTCCAATTACATAACTATGCAAGCGGCATTCAGCTACTGTAATGCAGCATTTCAGTTCCCTCTCACTTATGGCTTTCAACTTCAAAGGAATGTAGCAAATTGCTTTATTTCCTACTTTCTCTATCATTCTAAGCTTAGCTAGTTCCCTGCATAGAATGTTATTGCTTCTGAAAATATGACTCGGTGCTCATAATAAAATGTAGTTGCTGTTAAATTTCCTGAACCTATTTTGGAAATCAAGAGCATCAATTAATCTAGTGGTTATTGCAACTCAGTTCCTTCCCAATTCTGTTGATGGTAAACAAATTCCATGTTGCATCTTTAATTTCCTTGCACAGCAATTGGAATACTGGATGGCCACTCAACTCATTTCAGAAGCTCGGGGCTGCTAAAGACATTGGAACCTGCATCTCTTTAGACCAGCTTTTCTTTTTCTTCCACTGTGAGTTTAATTCCAGTATTACCACCTCCCTGCCAGTTTTTTAAAGCCCATGTCAACTTGTCCCCTCCATCAGAGGCTGTCAGTGTGTGAAAAGCCATTTGTCTTCTCTCAGCTAGTTCCCAGATTATCAGCCATAACTGTAGTTTGTATATCTGGGAAATCATGTGACAGAACACCATTCTTCCACAACAATTCTAGGAGCTCATTACTTAACTTAATTACATAACTTAAAATCAGATTCAAACATTATATTAATTTATAAATGATACTTCCCTAAGAACCGGTAGCTCCTCTAGAACCTTGGTTAAATTTTACTCTAACATAGGGGTGTCAAACTCAAGGCCCAGGGGCTGGATCCGGCCCCCAGGGTATTTAGATCTGGCCCCCAGGGTTGCCCTAGAAACAGCAAAGGA
This sequence comes from Ptyas mucosa, assembly GCA_012654045.1. Taxonomy (NCBI): domain Eukaryota; kingdom Metazoa; phylum Chordata; class Lepidosauria; order Squamata; family Colubridae; genus Ptyas; species Ptyas mucosa. The sequence continues at coordinate 334,521 of WNWU01000057.1, read as the reverse complement.
CCGACCCGCGGTGCCTCTGCTAGCAAAAATGGGGCTTGGGAGGGTCGCATGCTCTGTTTTCAATGGCAGAGGGTTGCAGGAGGCTGGTGCAGCTGAAAATGGAGCTTGGGAGCCTGTTTTCACTGGCAGAGCACTTGGGCCACCACAGGTGCCCCCGATATGAGTGACGTCAAGCTGGCTATGCCTACCCTGGCTACGCCCACTCCAGCCCCCCAAGGTCAAACACAACCCTGATGCAGCCCTCAATGAAATCGAGTTTGATACCCCTGCTCTAACAAATACTAATTAAAGGAAAGCATTTCATCTTCAGGCCCAGATAGAATCAATGTGATTCTGGCATGGCACAGCAATTCTAGGTTTTCAACCTAAACATTATTTCTGTATTTATGTAAAATAACATGCGTGCTGGCCTCACTCCCATGTCTGAATATGCTCCTGTCTTGCCCTTTCAGTTTCTCAATCTTCTGTATTAAGTATTATGAATGGAAATGTGTGTATGTGTCCGTTTTTCTCATTTTCCTTCCCAACTGGCTGCATTCAAAAAATTCAACATGGCAAGCCTGGAAGTTGAGGTGTCACTAACACCAAGTCATTAATTGAACAAGGCTCTTGTTTTCAAACAGGGGTCTGAAAACTCTGGTGTTCTGATTGAAGTTATTAGTAATGGCCGACAACTTCCCCTTAAAGCCAGCTTACAGCACAGCAAAACTCTGCTGTAACCTGTGGATAATCTGTGGAGCGTATTCTGGAATCTTCCGTAAAATGCCCTGGGCTATAGCAGAAATCTTTTCAAAAGTTGCATTACGGATTAAGTTGGTGCAAGAAAATCTGAAAACAAGTCTCTCTAAAGCACTGATTGTTTTCTATGGTATTTGAGGTTCTCCACCTGAATAGCTAAGTTGAACGATCCTGCTATACTGTCATGGAAAGTCAAACATTCAATTGTTTTTTCAGAAGGTTGTTGAAAGTTAACTTTTTTTGAATAAAAAACAGGATTAACATTACTGCATTTCCCCATGAATTGGAAGAATACATAAATGTGTTATGGGTGTCTAGCTCTGGACTATATAGCTGCAATAAAAGTTATAGTAAGAAGTAGTACTATAATTCAGTTTAATGCTAGTTGATTCTAGTTATCTTCCTCTAATATCAGTATAGTAAAGGAAATTTTTCTTACAGTTCTTCCACTGGGACAGTAAACCCAAGAATAAAGCAGAGATTGTGTTAAAATTGAATTTATAAGGTATTGGTTTGGTCTTTTTTAAAAAAATTAACAATAAACTAGACAGGTAGAAAAAAGTATTAAATCATGATTTTGTTTTATTGTTTACCATTCCATCCATTCCAAATCATGACACCCTAAAATGTAATAAATTGCATCATATTAAACTTGTATGAAATCTATGATTTTTTGCTTTTATACTTGACTGCAAGTGTTGCCTTCTTTGAGAGAGAAAACAAAAGAATGTACTGTGATAGCAAATTTTGGATTCTCAGGTAAAGAGAAGTGCTTCCTGAAAAATATTGAGGTTTTATTTTGCTTTATTTGCCTCTTATCCCCATTATGGCTATGCTAATGGGATATCCTTTCAGGAGCAGAAAATGGATCTGGTATCACCAGGAGGAGAAGGAGTACTACCGTGTTTCCCCGAAAATAAGGCCCTGTCTTATATTTTTTTTGAACCCTGAAATAAGCCCTTGGCCTTATTGCCATGTGCGCAAAAGCCCGATTGGGCTTATTATCAGGGCTGTCTTATTTTGGGGGAAACAGGGTAGTAGTAGTTGGGCCAGTAGAAGAAAGTGAAAAGTTGAGATTTATTTTATTTTATTTATTTATTTAGTTTGTCCAAACATGTACGAGATAACAGATATAAGTATAAACATGGACACGAACACAGGAAATGAATACAAATAAATGGGGACAGTAGGACAGGGACGGTAGGCACGCTGGTGCGCTTATGCACTCCCTCTTATGGACCTCTTAGGAATGATGTGAGGTCCATGGTAGACAGTTTAAGGTTGAAGCTATGAGGGTTTGAGGATGTAACAACGGAGTCAGGTAGAGCATTCCAGACATTGACCATTCTATTGCTGAAGTCGTATTTTCTGCAATCGAGTTTGGAGCAGTTTACCTTGAGTTTGTATCTATTGTTTGCCCATGTATTATTGCAGTTGAAGCTGAAGTAGTCATTGACAGGTAGGACATTGTAGCAGACAATTTTGTGTACTATGCTTAGGTCAGACCATAGGTGGCGTAGTTCAAGGTTGTCCAAGCCCAAAATTTCAAGTCTGGTGGCATAAGGTATTGTATTGTGACCAGAGGAGTGGAGTACTCTTCTTGTGAAATACCTCTGGACCCGTTCAATTGTATTAATGTCTGATATACAGTGTGGATTCAAGGCAGATGAGCTGTATTCGAGGATTGGTCTGGCAAAGGTTTTGAATGCCCTAGTTTGCAGTACAGTGTTACCGGAGAAGAAGCTTCGCAAAATTAGGTTAACAACTCTTAATGCCTTTTTGGCATTCTTCATCACACCTAAGGCCATATGGTAACTTCGGGAACATGAAGGAAGCAATGTAGCATTCATTGTCTTTTCTCTCAGCACCTGGGCTAGAATGCCACAGGGAACGTTCACACACTTCTGCTTTGTGGATCCAGCCTGCAATTAATTTCTTTCTTCCTTCCTTCCTTCCTTCCTTCCTTCCTTCCTTCCTTCCTTCCTT
>WNWU01000057.1:301107-331787 GCA_012654045.1 Ptyas mucosa | reverse complement strand
TCCTTCCTTCCTTCCTTCCTTCCTTCCTTCCTTCCTTCCTTCCTTCCCTCCCTCCCTCCCTCTCTTTCTTTTCCTTCCTTCCTTCCTTCCTTCCTTCCTTCCTTCCTTCCTTCCTTTTTTAAAACTTTCCCAATATTCCCATAATGACAGTGCCTGAAGCTATCCTATTATGATGGATGCTCTATAACTGGAAGGAATGGAAAATCTTTCACCATTGCTAGACGTTAACATTACTATATTGCTAGACATAGTGCAATACGTTCTTTCTTTTTTTTTTTTATAAAAAGTTTTTATTGGTTAAAAATATACAATATTATAGTTTACAATATGTTGAATTTTCAATATCTTTATATAAAGATATTTCAATTATTATTTTCTTTTTTAAGTTCTCACACAACAGACATTATTATCTTAAGTCGAAACAAACAACCAGGTTATATAAAAATTATATAAACAAAAAAAGTATTATACAAAATACGATAAAAGAAGAGAGAGAAAGAAAAATGTCAATTAAAAAAAACATTAAACAATAGATTCCCCTCCTTTCTTCATTTCCTAGTTCTGGCTCTTAAAACCATGGTCTGGCCTCCCCCCTCCCCCCGGGCCGCCACAGCTCCGTCCGCCCCCGCTCCTTGATCATCTAATACCTCCCCCTCTTCGGCTCCTGTATCTTCTCCACCTAGGAAGGATTTATGTTGGTCAAAAAAACCCTTAGCTTCCGGTACATTATTAATTTTCTTCTTACTGTCCTCCCAAAAAATCATCAAGCCCTCCGGAATCAACCACCTAAAACCTACTCCCTTAAGGTACAGCTTATTTGATAAAAAATAATATTTTCTTCTTGATTCTCGTACCTGTCTGGGAATCTGCTTCAGGATGGTGATCTCCTTGCCCCTGTACATCAGCGCCCCCAGTCTTTGTTTTCTCAATATCTCATCTCTCAGTTCCCTTCTCACAAATTTAATATGAATCTCTCTTGGTAAATTATGTAAAATTGCAAATTGTGAGTTTACTCTATACACCAAATCCACATCCCTTCCAATAGATTCCAAATCTCTTTCTAAAAATTCACCCAACATTTTAACCATCACTTCTCTCAAATTTTCCTGGTCAAGTTGTTCCACGTTTTGGAACCTGAGAAAATAAGACATCTTATCCAATTGTAAAGTTAACATTGCATTTCCTCTCCCATCCTCCACCTTCTGGAGTGCCCGTACCTCCCCCTCCAGACCCCCCATCTTCTTCTTGTTTTGCTCTGCCAGCTGTTGAACATCATTTAAATCTTTTTTCATAAGTGTCATTTCAGATTTAATTTCAGATAATCCTTTTTGCACGTCATCCAACTTGTCCAACTTCTGATCCAATTTCGCCAGTCTTTCCAAAATTTTTTCCATATCAGCTGCTGCTGATTTATGGCCCTTAGCCATCTTACATCAATAGGAGATGAGAAATCAAAAGGCAAACCTCCAGAGAAGAAAGAGAGATTAACAGTCAGAGTAGTTTTTCAAATATCCACCAGTGGGCGCTCACAGGAGCAACGAGTCCGAAGTATAGAGTAGGTCAAACAGGAAGCCAGAGGAGAATGTTGTCTTCAATCATAAATAAAGAAGCAGGAAGTCAGACTACCGCCATTGCTCACCGGGAAGAGAGGCCACCAGACCTCTCCAACAAACTCTGCCACAGCCATCCTCCAAGGAAAAGTCAGCAAGGTAAGGGGTTTCACTCCATCTCCTTCCCCCTAGTTCTCTGCCACGGCACCTTTCCAGCTACAAGGGGGGGGGGAACTCCAACCCCCCCCTCGCCTCCACGATGCCTGCTCCACTCTCCAGTCAGTCAGTTCAGTCCGTTGTGCCTTCTTAACTAGCACCAGTCCCCTTAGGCGCTGTGGCGCCTCCGCGGCCTCAAAAAAAGCCGCCGATCGCCTCCCACCCCCTCTGGAGCCTCGGGCGTGCCAGCATCGGCCTCCCGGCCCCTGGAAGTGAGGCAGGGGACCCCTGGCGAGCCGCCCTCAAACGGCAAACGCCCCAATAATGGGGCATTTGGCCCAAAGGGCCTCCAGATGGGGGGGATCGGACTCTGGGGCCAGAGCTAGCCCGATCAGAGTCTGTCGCCGGCGGAATCGGAAGCGGAAGTCCGCAATACGTTCTTTCCTTTCAGACTCTCCCTTCTGAAGTCCACAATATTAGTAAAAACAAACATTATATCCTTGGAAGATTATCAGCTGTTGCTGATAATTTTTCTTCCATATTTAGCTTTAGGACCCACCTAGATTTTCAAAGTTCAGAGTATTATAGCACTGACATTGTCTTTAAACTCTGTCATGCATTTTGTTAACTTCTATCAGTATAATAAAACCAACTGTTAAACTGAGCAGGTAGCAGAATTGAGGCAACCTCACCCAGAATCTCAGTGAGACCAGACGTGGTTTGTAATGGGTTGGGATTCCAACAGGGAATACCAGAGCTATAGGTTAGCCTTCTGGGAATTAAAAAATGAAATGAAATCCACACAAAAAAGACAAAACAGTCTTTCCATACTGTTGGCAAGAAAGCTACCTAAATATCTCCATGTGATACAGGAGATATCTCATGGTCTGTGCTATATCTCCCGTGTGTGCTCTTCTGTACATGGGCAGAATGACCTCTGGGTCAGTGGGCGGAGCCTCCCATCAGTTTTACTACTGGTTCTTGCAAACCGGTCCGAACCGGGGGCAACCCACCACTGATATGATACCCAAAATTGATTTTGATTGGAAGCCATGCTTACCCTTTAATAAACTGCATTTTTTGCTGTTGAATTTTGCGCTTTGGAATTCTCATTTTTTATTTGACAATATATTATGTACTTGTCCTTCTCCATTATAAAGATTTAGAGTGTGGGGAGAGGCAAAAAGAAGAGGCATAACTTGTTATAAAGAAGATCAGCTGCCTAAATAATTCTTCTCTAAGGTTGGAGATCTTCTGCCAACCTAGCAGTTCAAAAGCATGTTGCATGCAAGTAGATAAATAGGTACCAGTTTGGTGGTAAAAAAACCCCTGGTGCTTTAAGCAACAGTATGAATTTAACTGGTGTCAGACCTGCTCGAATGCAACGCCCGAATGCGAGGTGATATCGGTGATGGGAGAGCCTCAGATGATGCTGCAGAAAGCCACCAAGACTTCTGAGTGTTTAGTTAGTTCGCCCCCTGTGGTGCACTCTGGATAGCGCACAAGCATGAACTGAATGGACTAGCAATCGTTGGCAGCCAAACAATTACTTTGCATTGACACTATAGTCTCCTGGTTAATTTAACATCACCACACGCTAAATAATAATAATAATAAATAAGGTTGGATGCATTCTAACAAATGGTGCTATGGATCTCACTGCCATAGCAAGTCTCCATGTAATACTGTGGCAATCACTTTGCAATAAATGTACATCGCCCACATAATCTTTAACTTCAGATTCTTTTCCTGGTCCCTTGTTCATGACAATAAATCATCTTTCTTTCCTCCCCAACTTTCCAAAGAAGTAGGTTTGTTCAGCTGATGGGAGTTGCATATTAAGCCATTCCTCCCATTATGTGCTCACTGCTTGAGCTCGACACAGAAAAATTCATGGGGGGAGGTTCTTGTGATTGGGGAAGAGACTGTACATAATTGAGGATGGGGAGGGATAATGTTTTGTGGTAGAGCTTGCACTTTATCTTTTCTTAACATCTTTGGTCCCCAAAGACTACAAAAAAAAATGTGGCTGGCTAATGTAATTTTAGAAGAATGGGCAGGGCATGAATAGGCTTTGTCCACTTAAGGATTCATTGTCAGGTTTGGAGTGGAGGAATCATTGAGCAAAATAAGTGAGACAGACCTTGAAGCATCTTTATACATTTTTCTTATTTCTGGAAAAAAATATATCAGAAGCTCGACTAATAATTTGAGAGCATTACCTGGAGATACTCTGGAGTTATAACAATGAGGCTGCAAACCAGGAGACACAAATTATCCACTATCGGCATAGGCTGAGGTAATCACAAACCTTTTTTATGTCAACAGTATAGTGAGCTTAAACAATGACTAACAGATGAGGAAAACATGGCTGTCTAATTATTCACTTTCACCATGTCTTGAAAAAAATGAAGAAGACTGAAGAGGGGAGGGGCTCGTATACTGCCTGCATGGTATTCTGAAAGTATTCTTTTGAAGGTAGTTCAAAGATTGCATTGCACAAGATATGAAAGATAGGAAGAAACATATAAAACATATCAAAATGATTGCAGCCTTTTTACTAATTGGAGCTGGTGGGTCATGTCTTGATTTACTTCCAGGTACATTTCAGGTCTGGAGCATTCTGAAAGCAATTTAACAAAAAAAGGGTCATATTAAATATACAAGCAATTATTTGTCCATTTAATACCAGCATCTTGTGAGAGGGTTAATTTTAATACAGTATCGCTATCAGATATATGAGACTGTTGGGGAGGGGTTATGTCCCACAGAGGATGCATTTGAATTAACATCAAGCTCTACAATTATTATCTTGTGGCTTTTCCTTATTTAAATCGAGGTTCCAATGTGGGCTTATTTTATGTGGTAAACTAAAGTGGCAGCTAATGTTATATATTCTATTAACCCAAAAAGACTACAAGTATTGTTCTTTGTGTGTTTACACAGAGATAACTATCATCTGCCTGTGTCTCTCAATCATTAGGTTTGTCCTAAGATCCGACGTATCTTTACCTTTTATATCCATATTTTTCCTATGCATACAGCAATGCCATATTGTAGTCCCGTTTCTCTAATTTGCTATCGCAGATCAACATCTAGATCATTAAGTGCCTAATTGAACCTGATGTTGTAGCAATCTGATGCTGTTTTCCTCCTGGGGATCCGTGAAGTACACAGCACCATCTGTTGGGCCTGAACGGCACTGCAAGACATTTAATATTGAAAATAAACAGATATGAGCAATTTCCTGATTCTCCATGCTGAATGTGGGGGTGGGCAGGGAAGGGAGTGACTTATTTGTCTCTGTGCTGTAGAGCATTATTTATTTATCTTTTGAATGGTCTAACAACTCCATTGTCCATTACTGCTGCCTCAGTCCATTGTTTATGCTGTGATCTACAGCAAGGCAACAGTGTTTGATAGCTGTTTCTGGAATACCATTTCTATCAAAAGCTGCATTCATAGGCCAGATTTAGCTGCATGCTCAGATGGAAAGATCTTGTGATTTGTTGTGCTCAACTGGATGGGGGGAACAACTTCAGAGAAGCTTTGTTGTCTGTGAACAGATTCTCATCCACAATCACATGTAACAGTTACTTTCAAGAACAAGCTCAGACATTTGGTGAATGTTGTTTATTATTTATTCTAATAATATCAATACCAATAGAATCCAGTACAGTTTTTTTCCTATATTGGGACATTCAGGCATGTTGGAGTATAGTTCCAATAATCCCCAGCCTGTCTGAGAAGAATTATGACTTGATATCTCTAGAGGGCTCCATATGGTAACAATGTTTGTTATGCTGCTTAAAATGTTAATTTTGGACCAACTTTTTAAATCAAAGGTTTTTATTTAGAGACATTTGACCACAACTTTGCTGCCTAACTTATGTCACAGGTTTATTGTGAACGTATCTGAAGGGGAGGCAGATGTGTAAAATAAATCACTCTGAGCTGCCTAAAAGATATTATGGTTCATCGCACAATCAGCCAGATATTCAGACTGGATTTGGCATTTTTGTCTACCTATCGAGTCCTTTCCAAAAACCTGGGATAGGCAGATGTGGGTGTTTGGTGGTGTTACAGATATCGTTGCAGGATGGAATCTGCTCTGAGTAAAGCCCACCTTTTGCAATTGACTAGTGGTGAATTAGTCAATGCCGATGGTGTTTTAGTGGTAGTCCAGTTGTTTTGGGATTGCACCCAAGGTGCCTATTACTATTAGAACTACCTTTGCTTGCTTCTGCCACAGTCATTCTATTTCTATTTGCAGGCCTTTGTGTTTTGTGATCTTCTCCAGTTCTTTTTCTTCAATTCTGCTATCTCCAAGTACTGCCACCAGACTACCATCCAGACTTTTTTGTCTTTCTTAACGACAATTGTTAATCCTGGGATGTTATGTGGCAGTTACCTGTTTGTTTGAATTCTGAAGTTCCAAAGCAATGTAGCTTCTTCATTTTCTATGAATTTCTTTACTTTATGGTCCCATCAGTTCTTGCTTGCAGGTGAATTATATTTCTTGCAGATCTTCCAATATACCATTGTGGCTACTTTTGTCATGCTTTTGCTTGTGGTTTGTGTGATCTTCTTGCAAAAGCTAACCAGGTGGTCCACTATTTCTTCAGCTTCTTTGTGTGGATTTTGCTGTCTGTTGTTGGCTTTTCAATTCTGGCTTTGTTCTTAGGGTATGAACTTGTGGAGCTAGAATTAGCCCCTCTGTCTCTTTCTTCAACTTCCCTGTTCTTAGCCATTGCCAGGTCTTGTTATTATTTGTTTTCACTGCCATTTTGTTTAATGTATTGGCCATGTAATTCCCATGCCTTCATTCTGTTCTTCATTGGATCTTTCATGTAGGCCAGTTTGATCTCTCCAGTAGTCACAAAATGTTTCTTGGTATACCAGCTTCAATGCATCTTTTTCATTGTCCTTCAGATATTCTTCCAATACTCTTTTTTCTTTTTCAACCATCTGACACACTTGCAACATTTCACGCCCACCTATTTTCCTTGGTAGGTAGAGTCTGTCTATGTCACTGTGAAGATGAAGGGCATGATTCATTGTCATTATTTTCCTGGTTTTCCTACCTAGGGCTTTTAGTTCTGCTTGAGTTCAGTCCACTATTCCAGCTGTGTGTCTAATGACTGGAATTGCCTTGATGGTATTTCCTCCACTGAGTTGGACTCTTGATGTATTCACTTCTAACCACTTTCTTGAGTTCAGTGTGCTTGATGTTGTCAGCTTGAAGGATGCTCCTCCTCCTCCTATTATGATTATGATTATTAGGCATTATAATATTAGCCAGAAGACTAGAATGCTATTGCAGAGTAGTAGTTTGGTTGCCTGTTTTCCAGCTCTGTCAGGTACATGCTTGCATGCTTCCCACAGTGCACCCCAAAAGGGTGAGCTAGTTTCGCACTAGAAAAAAGATAAGTGGCTCTTTCTGCAATTCATTCAAGCCCCCCCTCCTGTCCTTGCCTCAGAGGCTCCTCTCAAATTGGCATTGCAACCAGGAAGGTTCAGAGCTGCTAAGAATCTGACTGCCTGCATGGAACACCAACTTGTCTCCCCATTGAAGTGGTACCTGTATATCTACTTGCATAGAACATGCTTTCAGATTGCAAGGTAGGCAGAAGCTGAGGCAAGTTGTGGGAGCTCACTCCTTGCCACACAGTGGAGTTAGGAGCTAGGAATTGAACTATCGGAGTAGAAACCATCTCCAGCATCATTAAGCCACTGAGCCATTATGCCTCTTCCCTAGAAGAAAGATAGCAGCCTAAAATGTGCTCCATTAACTTTTTCCCGTGTTCCATTTTTCAGTGCCATAATGCTCCAAAATATGTCATACCAATATATAAAATTTAAGAATAGCAAGTAAGTGCTGGGAAAATTCAAAATGATAACTGAGTTATCTTGAGAAAGTAATATATTCTACAATATTTTTCCCCCACTTCAGAGGGTAAAAATGGGATACTCGTGCCATAAATCAGCATTCACGATCACTAAAAAATCTTTACAGTAGCAATGAACTTCAGATTGAATGCAAAAGCACAATTATAGCTCTGGGTTTCTTTGTAATGCTTCTTTTTTGTGTGCACGACCAAGTCAGTGTTGAGTCTCAGTGACTACGTGGACTAGTTCCTGTAGTTTCCTTACAAAGATTTTTGGAAGAGATTTGCTACTGCAAATCTGTTTTCTTCCTAGAGCTGAGAGAGAGTGATTGACCCAGGGTCACGCAATTGGCTTTGTGTCTAAGGTGGGACTGGAACTCACAGTCACTTGGTTTCTAGTCTGTTTCCTTTACAGCAATATAGCTCTCTACAATGCTACTAGAACTCAATTTTTGAAAATGAAATTCTCAAAGCTAACTTTACTTTGCCCAGTGCTGAGCTGATTTTCAGCTTTCTGGAAATCATTATGCAATTGCCTTTATTACTAATAAAGACAATATTTTCTTTCCTAGCTTTTATTGTTGCTTATCTAATGCTGTGCAAGATTCAGCATTTTTTTTCATCAGCCTCCAGGCTACTTCTGAAAAGTTGAACAAGAAATGCTCTTTTGTTAAATGTACAATTGTCATGTTTTGTTATTGGAAGAATTCAGACTTAATTGGAAAGAATTCTCTTGCTGCTGCTATTTTCATCACTCTTCTCATGAATGCAAAAGATATTTTGTAGTTTTACGGTATATTAAGAAGTCAGGTTTCAGATCTTACACCATGTTTTTTCTCAAGTCGTGCCCATCCTCTTTGAAGTTTTGAGTTCTGATTTATATTTGTTGAAACACACTTGCACCTGGATTAGATTCATGAGTTCCCTCACAACCTGAATTTAAATTACTGTAGAATCAAAGATTTATTTCTCTTTTAACTAGACCGTGCTGAGAGTTACAGGAATTGGAATCTAAAGAAGGACTCTAGATTGGGAAATGCCAGGTTAAAAATCCCTTATTACAGAATTTTCACTATTTCCTTTGTGAAAAGGAAAAGGTACATTGTGAAAAGTCTATGCAAGTAAAAAGATTACAGCTCTCTTAATAGCTGTGCCTAAATTGGCTTTTTCAACCAGCTTCATTGCCCATCAAGTGACATTTGCTATATACAAAAATATAAGATGATGTGGTTGTTTTGGAAAGTAATGCCAACAATGAATATGTAGTGCCTTTTTTTTCTTTCCTAGCTACAGTATTTTGCTCTCTGTATAACAGCCACTCATGAAAGCATTTCCAATAAAGTCATATTACCAAATAATAGTAACAACAGCTGTGAAGATAGGAAGTTTCTATTTATTGAGATAGTCCATCGGCCATTATCCCTCTAACTCTAAACTTTATTATCGCTATTGATCAGAGATCCACCATAATAAATAAAACCTAAAACATGTCAAATTTTTTAACAATTTCATATTTTAGCAAAATTAGCAATGACCACAGGAGATATTTTTGTCCCATAAGAGTGACCATGTATGTCATGGTATATTTTTAAATAGAACATATGACTTTAGACTAGCTGCTAAATAAGTTACATACAATTTCTCACTGCAATCAGGGAAATAATTTAATGTAGGTAGTCCTCAATCTATGACTCTAATTGAGCCCAGAAGTTGTTAAGTGGGTCATCATGTAATTGAGCTGATGATTTATGATTTTTTATTTGCAGTATTCGTTAAGGGAATCACCATGGTTATTAAGAGAATCTGCTGCATTTAGGCAAACACCATTAAGTGTTTGGGAATCACCACAGTCATTAAGTGAATCCATTGTTCACAATAGGCATTTTTGCTGGAAACTGGAAGTAAATGCCAGTTTCTGTTTTTTTTAAAAAATGTTCTAAATTAAGGTCACGTGACCATAGGACATTCAAATGGCTCACATTTGAATCACATGAACATGAAGGGGGGACAGCGGCTGTTTGACTTTGAATCCAGGTTGTAAGTGCCATTTTTCAGTCCCCTCATAACATTAAATGGTCACTAAGCAGCCAATCATAAGTCAAGGACTACCTGCAAAGGCTGAAATAGCCATTTCAAGTCAGAATAAAAAAAAATACAACCTAAAAATTATATTCTATTAATTCAATCACTCTTGGTGCACATGGGTTTTACCCAGGGATGGGTTCTACTTACCTTTATTACCAGTTCACAACGGGATCACGTGCGCACGCTTGCTTTGTTCGCATGCACCTTGCTTCTGCGCATGCGCAGATTGTCCATGATGACATCTGGGCGGTAGGCAGGGCCTCCTGCCGGTTTTACTACCGGGTCTTGCGAACCAGTCCGAACCGGAGGCAACCCTCCACTGGTTTTACCTCTGCTATACTAGAATATTTTAAAGACCAATTTGTATCTGAGATGGGTGGCTACAGCAGATCTCAAGGTTCCAGGAAGGTTTTTTCTCAAGCCCTACAAGAAGATGCTACAGACTGAACCTGAGAACCTTCTGCATGCAAACCACTATTCTGCCCTTGAGTTACAATCATCTCTGATATTTCTACTGGATTATAAATGACAATATATTTTTAAGAGTCTCAGTTTATTTTATTTATTTTATTCAATTTATAAACCGCCCTTCTCCTGCTGGACTCAGAGCGGTGTACAGCCAGAAATAAAAAACAATCAATACAGAAATTTAAAATTTAAAAGAATTATAAATTTTGGCCATAAATTTAAAAACCTCATAGCTAAAACCCAGTTTAGACAATTTAAAAAATCCAAAATCTTTTTTAAAAAAAGGGGGGGGGGTTATGCCAGCCCTGCTTGTTGGAAGAGAAAAGTTTTTAGGGCACGGCGAAAAACCCGGAGATCTGATATCCTGCGTATCTCCGGAGGCAGGTTGTTCCAGAGGGCGGGTGCTGCCACAGAGAAGGCCCTCCCCCTGGGGGTCGCCAGCCGACATTGCCTGGCCAACAGCAGCCTGAGGAGTCCCTCTCTGTGGGAGCGTACTGGCCAGTGGGAGGCTATTGGCGGCAGAAGGCGGTCCCGCAAATACCCAGGTCCGATGCCATGGAGCGCTTTAAAGGTGGTAACCAACACCTTGAAGCGCACCCGGAAGTCCACCAGGAGCCAATGCAGCTCACGCAGGAGAGGTGTCACATGGGAGCGCCCCAACGCTCCCATAATCCCCCGCGCGGCTGCATTCTGCACCAGTTGGAGCCTCCGGGTCCACCTCAAAGGGAGCCCCATGTAGAGAGCATTACAGTAGTCCAGGTGGGAAGTGATGAGTGCCTGAGTGACCGTGCGTAAGGAGTCCTGATCCAGAAAGGGATGCAACTGCTGGATCAGGCGAACCTGATTAGTTTAGATTTGAGAGTTGTCAATATCTACTGGGACAATACATTGTAAAGATTTTCTCTCAGAACCTTCTAGACATGGCCTAGACTTCTGTCCACTCCGTTGTGTTAAACATTTGGCTTTGCATTGTGTAAAAAAAGGTTATGCAAATATGATGGAAACCCATTAGAATGAGAGCAGTTTAGGGCTTGTCCTGTTACCTTATGGTCAGTTCAGCCTACTCTGAAGCCGGACCTTAAAACGTAGCTTTTAATTTCAAAGCATAAAAACAAGGTATATGCTTGACAAAACAGCTAAGTATACTTTAAGGCTTTGTTGTTGTTGTTTTTTTACAGCCATGGTGATTTGACTTGAACTAGGTTGACCTGGTTTAAAATCACTAATCAATAAAATATTTATTGGGCCAGTTTTTCATCTATTAACTGATTCCCACTGGTGATTTTGAGAGCAAATGTAGTTGTATGAATTGATATCTATACTGGAAATTTAGTATTAGTATTAGTATTCCAATAGTATTCAGTTCTTGACTGTGGTGTTCAATATTAGAGCCCCTCTATAAGGAAGATGGATGCTTAAGAAGAGAGGGAGGGAGGGAGAGAGAGACAAACAGGCAGAGAGTCAGAGAGACAGAGAGGATAGATTACAAGGAACTCCTGACAATGATTCTATCATTACCTGCCAGGGTTTCACACATGACATAGTTGAGAATACCTAAATTAATTTTTTAGGTAATTCATCCTATAAAATTGACCATGCCTTCATATCTCAGAAGAATCTCAGACAGATGTTTTTCCAATTGTGCTGTCACAGATACCTAACTATTTCTCCTGATGATCACAAAACCTCTGGTGAACAAGGCAGTCAGCATTTTAAACAGATCCCCAATGTATGTGTGAAAGAACAACAACAACAACAATATGTTGGGCAATGTGCTGCCTTACCCTCTTGTAAGGTCATGGCACTACTCATTTATTGCAATCAGAATCTCCCTTTGCAAAATTCAGGATTTAAGAAGGCTCATTTGGCAGTTCTAGTCTGCAGTAAAATTAAAAAGAGCTAATATTTTAAAAGCTGAAAAGGTAGGATGATGAATTTGGATATGTGTTGGAATTGCTCTAATCGTAATTACTGAAACAGTAAACGTCCTTATTGATTTATGTCACTTGGAGCTCCCAGCAGTTCATATATTGGACTCTCTCCTACCCTCTCCCCTTTTCCTTAAATGCAGTGGTGAGCACAAAATACTGCTGCATTTTAATTTTGGAAGTGACTGTCAGGTAAATTATAGGAAATCAATTTTCCGAAATTTAATTATACAATGGGCTTTACTATTCAGGCAATTATCAAACAATGACATGCACTTTAATTTGATCCATAGTTGACCATTCATTCTTCATTCTTAATGGAAGGAAAAACACATACAATCATTTAGACCTGACTAAATCTGACATAGCCAGATGGCCACATTAAAGTGGAATCCACCTGTCCTTGGCTTAGCATAGAAATAGCATTGACATGACATTAGTATTTTTCTTTCAAGGGCAATTATAGTAAGGAAGATCTGAGCACATGTCTCAATATGATACATCTGGACTCAAGGAACAGGCTAAAAACACAACAAGTACTTCTTAATGAATGAAGGAATATATCATAGTTAATGTTCCTATACATAACTGGAAAATAAAAAGTGATTTCAGAGAAGAAGAAGCGCTGGGAAAGATGACAGAATTTGAAAAATGCAGAATCAATATTATGTATTAGAATATATTTAAAATTGTTATTCAGGTATGACAGAATGAATTTAAAATTGTATGATAAAATGGATGCAAAATAATAATTTTTATTCTGTAAGCATTCTTATTGCAATGGTGTTATTATATGGGTGTTGCTTCAAAAGTTATTTTAATCCTTTTTGCCTCCTGATAAAACATTCCACATTCAATATGTGTATCTGTGTATGAGCTTCCATGTGTCTGTCACTGTACCTCTAACGCCTGCAGAATTTTTGAGCAAATATTTTACATTACACATTTCAGGCACAAGAGTAATATTTTTATAGAAATGGATGCAGTACCCTAAAGCAGTGATGATATAACAAAGAAATGGTCCCAGTAGCATTTGGAATAATGGATAAGAAATGAAGAATTGCTCACCATACAATTTTAAAGCACTGTAATACGTAAAGTCTCATGAAGCATTGTACTGTTATTTTGGGACTTGAATTAATAGTAGATATAGCCCAGAACTATAGATAATATATCTCATTTATATAAACATTAGAGGATGTAGGACAAATAATTTGATATGCTAAACATTATGTTCTTGACCTCAATATTGCCTTAACTCCAGAAGCGGGCAACTGAAACACTTTCCTTATGGTATGGTCAGTCCTATTAGTTATAGGAAGAAAATAAAACTCTTATAAATATCTATTAAAAATTATTGATCATACTTGAGCCCATCATGCCATTAATTATGCAGTTATATTTTGTAAACGGTCAAAAGGATTGGAACTTTTCCTCCTCTTTTGCATTCTTAAGACTACAGCAAAGTAAGATAATTCAGGCTCCTGAGGTGGTGTTTAGTTTGCAGGCTCTCCAGTTTGCCTGGTCTAATGGCAGTCACTTTATATGCTAAACATGAGATCGACTGAAGTGTTTTATGAAAGCTAATTATAACATAGAAAAGATGGAGCAGAATTCAGCCTTTTGAAATCAATATGATATTTAGTCTTACTGGTTTTGATGGGAACCGCATTTAATATTCTCTGGAATTCATCTTTTTTCTCCTGTATCAAGATAATTATGCACATTCCACTCATCCTTCTGGTTTGATTTACACAGCATTCTAAAATAAGTTGTGAGTGGCATGTGGTTCTGTTCTTACATATTTGTTCCAAGATTTTTTTCCCCTCACACATTACATTTCTTCTCTATTAAAATGTGTGCTTTCAGTACATTATCATAAAATGAGAGTTCTGTAGTCTCTAGCATTGCTACTGGCCTTTGGATAATGTATGGGGAATGACATTTCCTTCTCTTTATGCATTTGTTTGCTCACAACCAAAAGAAATCATTGTCAGTGATGGATTATAAAAAAAGAAGCAGACAACAGCTCATTGTCAGTCTCTCTGTCCTACAAGAAATGAATCCAGCCAAATCTTGGAGAGTAAAAGCTGACTCAAGGAAAAAGGTGATAGAACCAGATTACCGGTGTAGCATTTTGAATCATTTATAAAAGCAAAGCAACACATTATTTAGCAGTTACTTATGAAAAGAAGTTAGGTTGTTACTCAGAAGGTTTTTATATAATTTGACTGCAGGGCAGTTAACACAAAATATCCCCAAATGTTATTTGCATTGAAGATTGGCTTATACATGATATATAAATGTACTTACCGGGTGAGTTTTAACAAAGGAAACTTACAGTAGACTGTGGTATAATTCCAAATATATTGATTTGTGTATCATCCATCTAGTTTGGGCACTTTGATAGATCTAACAGAAAAAGGCAGTCACAATTGTACTTAACCCATATTTTAAAAGTAGGACTATCAAATGTAATTCCAAAAATCTGGATGATCATTATATGACAGCAAATGGCTGTCCATCTAATATCCTCCAAAGTTCTGCAAACCAAAATCTTTAAATACTGATAGCCAATGTCCTTATTTAAAGTTGCTACAAAAAATGGGTTGGAATATTGAAGCCAATACATTTAACAATAAAAGTGGTTTCTACAGCTTTATGATTTAGCAGCTCAAGCATGCTTAGCCAGTAATTAATAGATGATTGACAATTACTCTTTCTGTAGAATCGAAGTAGATAGTTGAAACAAGAAATGAACTGATATTCTTTGCCATATTATATTTGTCAAGTTGCATATTATATACGTTGCAAAAGGTAAGAGTGGCACCGTGGGCTAGAAGTGGAGCTCTCACCTCACAATCAGGGGGCTGTGAGTTTGATCCTAGCTAGCAGCAAGTAGTTCTCTCTCTGGGCACAATGAGTAATTGTCTGCTGCAAACTCCACATTGGTGTCAGGGAGGGCATCCAGCCAGTAAACGCTCAAGCTCCATTCAGTTGCCCTGATTCCACCCTGATGCAAGGGATTACAGTGTCATTAAAGAAAAAAAAAAGTTGCAAAAGGTTCAGTAGAAACCTCAGCTAGGTTATTCTCCCTATAAATAGCTCTCTGGGAGTCTTACATTTTTAATGGTTTTTGTAACAAGTTGTTCTAGACTTACCGTATATATTGTTCAGCCTAAATTCAGAGATAAATGGAATTTCAGTACAAATGTTTGAAGATTTAGACTATCCGGAGTTGCTGGATTTATGTAGGTAGCAGTTTCAGATCTGAGATGACTTCAGCTATCTAGCCTGAATCCTGGATTTTCCTGAAGAGGACATTTGAGAGGACTTCTCCCTTCATTTGAGCCTGAGCTTCGCCAAGATCACATACCCTTAATTGGTATTTTAAATTTTAATTTTAATCTGTTACTCTTGACCTGGTCTTGAACAATTATCTAATTCACCCATTGATTGGGATGAACCGGATCTTGATAGATACACATCCACTTTTCATCAACTTATGGCTCCAGCATTATGGAAAGTAACTCCATTATATAGGCCCCCCCAAAAAAAATCATGGAGAGAGAGAGAGGGAAGGAGGGAGGGAGGGAGAGAGAGAGAGAGAGAGAGAGAGAGAGGGAGGGAAAGAGAAAGAGAATGAGAATATCCCCTTCCCACACACACATAATAAAACCAACAAATAAGCTTTATCTAATGTCTTGTTATAATTCTGTCATGGTGTTTTTCTGGATGCAGTTCAAGACGTTATCTGTGGGGACCACTTTCCCTAAGAAGACTTACCCATCCTATCAGGTTTGATACTCCATTCCTTTAAACATTACACAGCAGCCACAGCCCTATGAAACACCCTTCCCCCTGAAATTTGGTGAGCTTCTACCCTACAACAAATTTTAAAAGTAACCATGTTGGTGATTTAAGATGTTTCTTCAAACAACATATTGAAGTTGCTTTGTCTTTCTTAAGATATAGGAGAGAATGCTTTGAAGTTCACATGAAGACATTTCCTATTAGAACTGAAATACTAATATAATAAATACTAATATGGTTTGTAATGTTTTGCATGTAGTATTGTGGAAATTTTGTGGAAAACAATATGGTAATGTAGGAAATATTATTTTATTTATTTTATTGCATCAAGCAAAAGTGACATTAAGTTTCTACTGAAACACAGATTCTTGATTTAGGAGAAACAACTGCCAATTTCATTTCAATTGTAAATTCATATAGTTTTCAATCTGGGATGACAGGATTGGATGACACTATTTATATGTAGGGATATTTTTGTGCACACTTCTTCTCTATCCCATCTGGTATTTGAATCTGTATTGCTTCAGATTATTTCCCTGTTATTTTCAGCCTATTAACATTGGGGAGGATGAAATCTTTGGGGATAGGCAATGCATCTTTGCAATGCCTGATGCAGCAGTTCTTATAGCAGCAACTAAGAAAATGGGCTAGGATATCAGTCTTTGCTGAGTTTATTTGATGCTGTTCAGACTTTTATGGGGGGGGAAGAATGTGTGAAAATTTGTGAAAATAGATGGAATAGTATATTGAAGTTAAGAGGTATGTCATATATAATCTTATACATATTTATTTGCTAGCAAACATCAATGTATTTAAAAAAGTTTACTACAAATCTACAAATCGTACATAAATTGAAGTCTCTATAAAAAAGGACCTAGAAAGCAAACTGCAACTACCGGTACTGTGTAAAGCAAAGGGCTTCAAGCAGTGGTGGGATTCAAATAATTTAACAACCAGTTCCCTGCCCTAATGACCGGCTGGATGGGCATGGCCATGGTGGGCATGGACAGGGATGTGACAGGCAGCACTTGGCCTCCTGCACCCCCTTGGGAGCAAAAAAAGGCCACCCGTTTTGGGCCTACTAGGCCTCCCTGAAGCCTCCGAAGAGTGAGAACGGGCCTTGGGGAGGAGGGGGGGTCCACCACCCCTGTGCATCCTGTTTTGGGCCTAGGAGGCCTCCCTGAAGCCTCCTGGGAGTGAAAATGGGCCACGGGGAAGGGGGTGGGCACCCTGTTTTGAGCCTAGTAGGCCTCCCTGCACTTACCTGGGAGCCAAAATGGGACGCATGGGGACAATGTGGAATACATTGTGATGTGTGATATTATGAGCCAAGAGAACACTACTGCCACACAATCAAGATATACTTTGGAGATAAGGGTTGTACAGAAAAAAAAAATCAAAACTATTTAAATATTGTTCTGAAACTGGATTCTCTTATTGTGTGAGCAAAGCAGAACAGGGATTGCCTCTCCCTAGTTATGTGATAACTTGATCATTATCTGGTGGAATGAGAGAGTAACAACCAGAAAATTTCAAAGAGTATATTACCTTTCATTTTCTGCCTGTTTTTACAATTCCCTACATGATTTAATATTGCCTTTTCCCTCAATCCATTTATTACTTCATCACTCCTTCTTTTCTTTTTTCTGAGCAGTTTCTTTACTATTGTTCGCCAAAGACAGAATCTTGCCAGACTAAAGCAATTGCAGTATCTACAGAACTATCGATGTACTCTGTGAATTGCTAGGGATAGTCTTGTCATTGCCCTCTTCCTGCCTACCTCTTCCTGTACTCTAAGCTTTACTCCATCTTAGTCCTCTGTGACTCCCTCCAGATTAAATTCCATCACAGTTATTTTGCTAAAATCTCAAATGAAGCAGTTTCTTTGTGAAGAAAAGTGGCTCTACCTAAGAATGAAATGAAGCTAAGTGCTCAAAGTGCTTTCACTTATGCAAAGTTCAAAATCACCTCTTCACTTTCGTGGGGTGAATCCAAACCATCTCATGAAAACCCAATTCATTAATGGTAATGGTTATACTTTACACGCACACACACACACACACAAAGGGGAAAGAAAATCTGAGACACAAGGAAAGAAAGAAAAAGGTGTTGATCTCTGACTCTTTTTAGCACAATACGAGATAACAACATTACAACCTCAACTTTTTACTTATACACATTGGTATTTAACTGTGATGGCAAACCTATGGCGAGCCATTACTGTGAGAACGCGAGCTGTCGCCCTAGGTCAGCTCCACCATGCATGCATGCATGCCTCCCACTGACCAGCTGATTTTCAGGTCTCTGACGCACATGTGGGAGACGCGCACGCATGCCCATGCCACTCCGCCCCACCCAGGAGTCTCCACATGGCCCATTTTGATACCAGGTAAGTACAGGGCTTGCGCGGAGGGCCTCCGGAGGGCTGGGGGAGGTAGTTTTTGCCACCTGGAGGCTCCAGGAAAGCCTCCGGAACCTGTGGAGAGTGAAGAATGGGTCTCCCAGAACTCCAGAAATGGTCTGTTTCTGGCCTCCGAAGGGCCTCTGGAGGGCCAGTTGAGGCAGTTTTCACCTTCCTGGAGGGTCCAGGAAAGCCTCTGGAGCCTCCAGAGCATGGGGAGGGCAAAAAACAGCCCTACTGGAAGTCCGGAAATGGCCCGTTTCTGGCCTCTGGAGGTTTCAGGGAGGCCTGCTAGGCCCAAAACGGGGTGTGGGGGAGAGATCACGTGAGCATGCATGGGGGGGGGTGAGGGAGCACAGGGGATTGCACGCACCTGCACAGGGGGGGTGGGGTAGCAGGGGGGTTTGCATGCGCATGTGCAGGGGGATGGGCATTACATTATGGGTGTGGGCATGTGCGTCCATGCTATCATGTGCATTTTTAGCACCCAAGGAAAAAAAGCTTAACCATCCCTGGTATATAATTAAGCCATTTCTATAACAACACATCTATCTAATCCACAAAACCAAAGTCACAGTTTCATTTATTTTTTCATCACAAGCACAAAATCCAGAAGTGATATCCAAATAAAAAACATAAATATATTCTCCTCTTTGAATAGATGAATTTAACCATTACTGCTTTATCTACCTTGCTGTTGAAATAATACGTATTTAATTAGCACTTAATAAACTTTATAAACTATCACCATTTATATTAACAAAATTCACTGTATTCTTTCAGATTCTTTAACCTTAAAGGGAATTTTTTTTCATTCATTTTAAAACACTAAGCTTTTTTTAAAAAACATTTCTAATATTAAATACATATTTTTTAACTTCCTCTTAGCATACATAAAAATTATTCTATGAAGGTAGCTTGGAGGGAGTGATCTAAATTTAATGAGTTAATTGGAGTTACTTGGTCTGAAAGTGAACTTTAAAATATCACTCCTTCTTTCTTAAGTAAGTTAGGAAAGTTACTTCCATCTGTCCCTCTCAACACAATGGACCATATTCCACCCCTTAGCCCAAACTGTATTTCATCTTCATCAGCATTATAGTACACATCAAACTCCAATCTTCCTTCTTGACCTTTAACAGTACCAAGAAATACCCAGTAAAAGCTAAAATAAATAAATAAATCTACCGTAATTTATTTACGATTACAAAACTAGAAAACAATTATTGTACCAATAAATACTGTAAATAGCTAATAGCTAAAAGTGGATGAATTCAAAGTAATTATTAATTAGTAATACAAAGTAATTACAAAGTAAGTAATTATTTTGAAGTAAAGCATTTGTAAAAAAAAATGAAATTCCTGGATGATAACATATAAGAAGTCTCAAAAATAATGGCTGAAAAATACTGTATTAAACCCTTGGTTGTTATGGGCAATTAAAATATATCTTTTGTTTCTCTTTTCTTTACAAATATCTTTATTTTCTCTCCAGATGTAGGAACCTTCTAGTCTTCTAGCAAGATAACCTCCAAGGTCCCTAGTTATTCTGTTATTCTCTTATTTTGTCTACTAATGCAACTAGCTAAATAGAGACTCTTGTGGTTTCTAGCCAATAGCTGTACACTTCCTACTGCCCTGCCCATAATAAATGATCATAATGATTTTGTAAAAGTATATGTTCGGAAAATATTGAAATAACTTGTCTAGCAAATCTTGTAAATGAATGACCTTTAATAAGTTCTAGTATTTTCCTTATATTGCTCTGGATTATAGTTTATTGAGTTAAATATATGTCCTGCTAATTAATTCACTTCAAGGAAAAAGCTTTCTGGCAGCTTGGGATCTCACAAAATTGGAGCGGCATGTATTCTCCCAGAATAAATAATAATTTGGGCTCACATTCAATCCTACTATTTGCTTAGAGTTGTGATTAATTAAGAGCAGCTACACAGATTGAAAAGAAACAAGATTTAATGTGCATCAACGATCTTCCGGGTGCTATAGATCATGGCTTGGACAAGATGAGTCTTTTTCAGCCTTACAGATATATGATTATGTAGTGAAATGCAATGACAATTTAGATGCAAGACAGATGCACAATTTGCTTGCACTGCAATTGTGCTCCAGGGGAGGAAAAATCAATTGCAGTGGAGGGACTTGCTAGGAACAACATCACTGATTGCTATGAAAGTTATCGCTTGTTTTCAAATTACAGAATATTTTTTCATTAACAGACATAGCAGTGACTCAGACGTCAGACTGATACCATCTAGGAAGCAAGAGACATTCAGTGTACAATAATGGGATCACATTATTTTACCGTATTTTATCTCTTGACTAAATATGTGCCACAACAATTTTTCATGCAGCTTTATGAATTTGGAGGATAGAGAAATAGCCTTTTGCTGCAGTATGTGGATGACATATTTGAATATTCTCTTGCTTTTTTCTTTGAGGCACATTGCCACAAAGAGGTTTTTTCCCCCACTAGGTTTCTGTGTCCTTTGAGGAAGCAGGTTGGTTTCTGGTTGGTATCTGTACTCAAGTTGGTAAAAGACAATCATCCCGCTGCATTTTTTGCAGTAAAAGCCAATCATCCCGCAGCACTTAAAGACTTTGAATACAATTTGTATATTACATTATTGTAATGTGGTCTAGGGGACGCGGTGGCTCAGTGGCTAGGATGCTGAGCTTGTTAATCAGAAAGGTCGGTAGTTCGGTGGTTCGAATCTTTAGCACCGCATAATGGAGTGAGCTCCTCTTACTTGCCCCAGCTTCTGCCAACCTAGCAGTTCGAAAGCATGTAAAAATGCAAGTAGAAAAATAGGGACCACCTTCCTGGGAAGGTAACAGCATTCTGTGCTCCTTCAGCATTTAGTCATGCCGGCCACATGACCATGGAATCGTCATCAGACAGCGCTGGCTCTTTGGCTTAGAAACAGAGATAAGCACTGCCCCTTAGAGTCGGGAATGACTAGCACGTATGTGCGAGGAGAAACTTTACCTTTACTTTAATGTGGTCTATGTGAAGTTGCTCTTGAAAAAAACTCATAAATTTACAGGAGGTCTAAAATGAGGTAATTAGGGCAAGGCTGCATTGGTGTACCACACTTTTGCTGGCTGAATTCCAGATTATTATACTAACATGTTCTTGTTCAGCCAGTTTGTGACTCTTTATGACCCATCATTCTGGCTGCATTGTTTCTCAGTTATCAGTTTCTTTGAGTGTTTGTAAGCTCATGCTTCTGCAATATGATTATATCTAGACATTTTTGTTGGTGTTTTTGATTGGATTTGATTTTTACAATAGAAGCATCTTGTCCAATAGTCTTGCCTTTGCATTAATCGCCTGGCCGCCCTCTTTAGGGTGACCCGCTCCCCACTATACCAGGAAGCGCGGGAGGACCCCTTGGAGAGTAGAGCCGAGGATTTTGTTCAGTATCTGTATTATAAAATCACTCAGATTCGGGAAGATCTGGACTCTGACTGGGTAGTCTCGGGGGGAGGGACAGGGGCAGGTCTTGTGAATGTTATCTGGACTGAGTTTGATCCTGTGACCCCTGAGGATGTGGACAGGACTCTGGGCAGGCTGAACACAACACTTGTTTATTGGACCCGTGTCCCTCCTGGTTAGTACTGGCTCCCGGGAGGTAACATGCGGCTGGCTCCAGGGAATTATAAATGCTTTGTTGGGTGAGGGTGACTTTCCCGCCGCCTTGAAAAAGGTGGTGGTGAGGCCTCTCCTCAAGAAGCCTTCCCTGGACCCAGCAATGTTGGTAAATTATCGTCCGGTCTCCAACCTTCGCTTCCTGGCGAAGGTTGTTGAGAGTGTGGTTGTGCAACAGCTTCCCCAGCACCTGGATGAAACGACGTATCTGGATCCATTCCAGTTGGGCTTCAGACTCGGGTACAGCACAGAAACGGCGTTGGTCGCGTTGGTTGATGGTCTCTGGAGGGCTCGGGACAGGGGGTGCTCCTCTGTCCTCGTCCTGTTAGATCTGTCAGCGGCTTTTGATACCATCGACCATGGTATCATGCTGCACCAGTTGGAAGAGTTGGGGGTGGGAGGCACTGTGTTGCAGTGGTTCTCCTCCTTTCTCTCCAACCGGTCACAGTCGGCATTGACAGGGGGGCAGAGGTCGACTCCGAGGCCCCTCATATGTGGGGTGCCACAAGGGTCGGTCCTCTCACCCCTCCTGTTCAACATTTATGTGAAGCGAGATCATCCATGGTTTGGGGGTGAGATATTATCAGTACACTGATGACACCCAGCTGTACATTTCCACCCCAGACCACCCCAACGATGCCCTTGAAGTGATGTCCCGGTGCCTGGAGGCCATGCGGATCTGGATGGGGAGGAACAGGCTCAGACTCAATCCATCCAAGACCGAGTGGCTGTGGTTTCCGACGTCCCAATATAGTCAGCTGGTGCCATCGCTGACTATCGGGGGCGAATCATTGGCCCCCGCAGAGAGGGCGCGCAACTTGGGCGTCCTCCTGGATTCACGGCTGTCTTTAGAAGAGCATTTGACGGCCGTGACCAGGAGGATTTTTCATCAGGTTCGCCTGATTCGCCAGTTGCGTCCCTTTCTGGATCGGGACTCTTTACACACGGTCACTCATGCCCTTGTCACCTCTCGCCTGGACTATTGTAATGCTCTCTACATGGGGCTCCCCTTGAGGAGCACTCAGAGGCTCCAACTGGCACAGAGTGCGGCCGTGCGGGTGGTGATGGGAGCGACGTGGTGCTCCCATGTTGCTCCTCTCCTGCGTGTCCTGCACTGGCTCCCGGTGGTCTTCCGGGTGCACTTCAAGGTGTTGGTTACCACCTTTAAAATGCTCCATGGCTTAGGACCCGGGTACTTGCGGGACCGTCTACTACCACCAATAGCCTCCCACCGACCGGTACCCTCCCATAGAGAGGGGCTCCTCCGGGTGCCGTCGGCCAAACAATGTTGACTGGCGGCCCCCAGGGGGAGAGCCTTCTCTGTGGGGGCACCCACTATCTGGAACGAGCTCCCCTCAGAGATACGGAGGATCCCGGATCTTTGCGCCTTCCGCCGTGAGCTAAAAACTTTCCTGTTCCACCAGGCAGGCCTGGCCTAATTTTCCCTTCTTTTGTATAATAATTTTAAATATTCTAAATTTAAATATTTTAATATTTGGGGTTTTAATATTTTATAATTGGGATTTTAAATAGTCGGGGCCATTGTTTAATTTGGTTTTATTTGGCTTTTAAATTTTGTATGTATGTTTTTTACTTTTGGCTGTTCACTGCCCTGAGTCCCCTTGGGGAGAAGGGCGGTATATAAAAATAAATAAATAAATAAATAAATAAATAAATAAATAAATAAATAAAGTGCCCAAATTATTTAAACCTGAGTGGTTGTATTTCCTTTAGCATGAAACTTTTGTTCTTATTTTGGTCAACAAGTTCTGAATAATTTTATTCATCATCACAATTTATTTATATTCGGGGGGTGTTTTTGATTTTTCTTTTTTACACAATCTAGAACTCCAAAAACCATGGCATTAACAATATATTTTCAATGTCATATCTGTGTTTTTTAATATTTTGTCTAGACTATCAGGGTCTTTTTCCCCATAGCGGTTATTTCTTTATTTCATGGCTGTAGCCACAATTCCTGTGGAATTTTGAGGTTAGAAAGTTAGAGTCTATCGATACTTCTCTTCATATTCTCTGGAATTCTGGGGAACAAATGCCAAATTGAAGACAGCTTTATTAAAAACACAACTGCAATCATAGTGGAATGAAAAGTTGCTAAGTAGACCAGTTCATCATAATTCAAATCTGGACAAGGAGAGGAATTGGTATCACCCACAAATGCTCCATACAGTTGCTTCTCATGAGGAGACCCCAAGACAGTGGTCTCTGGTGGATTTAGAGCTCTGAGAGATGATGAAATAACTATCTTGCTCATATCACAAATGGTGTCTTTAAGGATATTGGATTGACAAATTTTTCAGTTTCAAATCATTTTTGGAAATTGCTTGTTAATTGCTTTTTGCCTATTTGGATCTTTTGGATTAACAAATCTGAAAACACTGGGTGAGTTTCCTTCAATACTTAGTGAAATAAGTTTTGAATACAAGTTTAAGGACTTTAAAAATCACATCACTAAATTGTAGTCCAAATTCAGCTATGAAAAACTCTTAGGACACAGGTAACCTGAGGTTTAATAAACCTGTGTCTGAGACATAAACTTCAATGTGTAAATCGGGATCTTATACTGAATGAGCTTAAGCCAAAGCAAACAAGATCTTCCACATAAAAAAAGAGACTAAGGAAGATAGATATAATTTATTTCCTCTGTCATAAGTTAAGGAGAGGGAGAGAATATTAGTGCGTTGACTGACCACTTTCAGATATCAGTTGTTGCTAATAAATCTAAGATATGTTTAAATATAGGACAGAGTTTTATTTCTTTCTATATATATTCCTTTTGTTTGTTTTGTCTTTACACCTTCTCCCAACTCTAAGTCATCCATTTTGGACAGAGACCTGTCTCAGTTTAAAGTAAAAAATCAGTGTATGGGCTCCACTGAAAACATACTTTGTAGTTGCTCAGTGAGAAAATGTAATTTCAAACAAACCAGTCTGTATATTATCATTTAATTTTAAATAGCATGTTTCTTTATAACTTATGTAGAGAGCTGGCCAAAAAAAAAAAAAAGATTATCAGGCATTTATACCAAAACAGCAAAAAAATAAAATAAAAAATATAAACTAGTTCAAAGTTGCTATATAGCAATGAAACGATAAGCAAAATTTCCTTCTCTAACCAATGTAGCAATTGTAAAACAGGTGCTGAGTGACTCTACTAGCTTTTATTTGCAATAAATGGGCCTCTACATTTTGTAACAGCTGCAGTTGCTGAGGGATAGCCGAAGACAGCCCCACATAGAGCTCATTAGAGTAATGTCTGCTTTCTTCTTATACGAGAACCAATTTTCTTTTACAAAAGCACTGAAATACTCTTTTTAAGACAGGGGAAATTGCTGTAGTAAATTGGACTGATCTTTGGCAGTTTCCAGATTGGTAACTAGTAAGCAAAATGGATGGCATAAATCCTCCAACACTCCCCCCCCCCATTCTTTTGTAATGTTATTAGGATGGAAAATAAAATGTGGTTGTAAGCCTATCAATACTCTGCTATTTATCTAGTCTAATTCTTAGATTAGTCAGTTTAATTAGTTGAAAAAAAATTGTCTAGCTCTTCACTGTTCTCCAAATAACGGCTCCTTAAATGCTTGGGATTTGTTTGCATAATTTATGTAACTGCTTATCTTTTTACTTTGAGCAAGTTACTTTGAAGAGCATGCAAGAATTAAAAACACAAATTTTGAGCAGCATGCAAGAATTAAAAACACCAATTTTCCACAGCTGAGTTATTTAAGATGGACTATTTCACCTTTAGCATCTCCTTTAGCATAATATATTTCTTGAGAAGTTCAGAATAAAACTGAATTTATATCTTTTTTGTCCAAATGTGTTGTGGCCCGCCAGCGGCCTGCGTGGATCATGGCTGATCCCGACGACGAGGAGGCTGGTGTGGTGTCGTGCCAGCAGCCTGCACAGCCGGTGCTCGCGTCGGACAGCGAGAAGGCCGAAGAGGATGTGATGCCAGAGGCAGAGACTCAGCCAGGGCCTTCAGAACCTCCAGAGGCTCCTTCCAATGAGAGAGTGAAGTGGAGGAGCTCTCCTCAATGCTTAGGCACACAGAGCTGCCAAAAGGCAGGAGTGGTTACTCAGGAGGAGGAGGTCTACTCGAGAGTAGGGCTTGAGGATAATTAGCCACACCCTTAGCCTATTTAAGTCGCACTCAGCTAGTGCTTTCTTGCTAGGAACAACATCTCATTACTACAGAGCACCTTGGAGAGCGAGCGACTTCTCATATCTGGTTTTCTGGGATGATTGCCAACCTTGTCGGACTTTGTTCTTAATGACTTTGATAAGGACCCTTTGCACGGGAAGCCTGCATTCTTGAAAGGGGTTTGTTTGGAATTAAACAGTGTTTGAGAAGTTTGGTGTGTGTCACATTCTCTGGGAATCCAAAGCTGGGGCAGAACAAAATGGATTGATTTTGCTAGACCTCTTCCACTTCAGGAAAAACAAAGGATATGGGGCCCCAAAATGATTTACAATGCCTGAATCAAAAAGGATGCATTGCAATTAAAAACTTGTGATAATTAGAATTTAACTTAAAAGGTCTGTCTAAAAATACTTATTAAAACCCCTCATATATGCTTCTTTTGTGTTGAAATCATGCTGCACCACTATCATTCATGTCTAGAAAAATTATGAGTAGTCCGATGGCTTATACCAGTGATGGCTAACCTTTTTGCCATCGCGTGCCAAAAGCGGGGGGAGCACAGTGGAGTCACACGCACACGTGCCCACATCCATAATTCTATGCGTCCTGCCCCCCATGCTCCCCCCGCTTTTGGCATGGCGGGCCCGGTAGGCCTGTTTTTTGCTCTCCCCAGGCTCCAGAGCCTTTCTAGGAGCCTGGGGAGGGCAAAAACGGTCTTCCCCATCCCCCCAGAGGCCGGACACAGTGTGTTTCCTGACTTTTGGTGGGCCGAGGGCCCGAAAATCAGCTGCCTGGTGCACGCATGGGTGCCAGAGCTGAGCTCGTGTGCCCACCGATATGGCTCCACGTGCCACCTGTAGCACCCGTACCATAGGTTCGCCATCACGGGCTTATACAGTACCATTTTTACAGGCTCACAAGCTTCATTATAACAGAACATGGAATGTAGAATAGGAGAGTTGGAAGGGACCTTAGAGGTCTTCTAATCCAACCCCCTGCTCATGCAGGAGACCCTATATCATTTCAGAAAAATGGTTGTCCATTCTCTTCTTAAAAACCTCCAGTGATGAAACACCCACAACTTCTTTTTTTATATATATAAAGGTTTTTTTTAAATTTTTTACACATACAGACACACAAACATACAATGTATTTTTGCTGAACATAGTATTTGGCCGGTTAACAAATTTAAACAGTTTTTAGTCCTTTCAACTAAAATTACAATTTCTATACCTCCTTTTTGCCATAGTATTTATTTTCATCTATTTTTTACCAATATTACCCTTCATTTTTGTCTCTAATTTTAACCAAATTCAATTTTCCCCTTCTATTCTATATTAAACCCCTTCTCATTGTCATCTGTTTTTGTATCTATCATCAAATTAATTAATTTTGTGGTGTTACAGTTGTTCAATTCTTATAGGAATAGTAAACCCACTTATTTTATAGCATACATTTCCTTAAATAATACAGTCCAACATTTTAATATAAATCAATTAATTATGTAAATATCTTTTTCATTTATATATTCAAACAAGAAAAAAAATATAAATGTGGATATTCCAATTAGTTCCATTTTCATACATCAAATAATTTTCTCCATATATTCCTCCAAACCACATCTTAATCATTTCTACTTTCATCACGATATGCAATTAAAAATATTTCATTTATTACAATTTC
This sequence comes from Ptyas mucosa, assembly GCA_012654045.1. NCBI lineage: Eukaryota > Metazoa > Chordata > Lepidosauria > Squamata > Colubridae > Ptyas > Ptyas mucosa. The sequence goes on along the minus strand of WNWU01000057.1, from coordinate 303,977 downwards.
CTTAGTTAAATTTAAAAATATTTTAGCTGTTATCCTCTAATCATATAGCTTTCCCCATGTATTATTCCAAATCATCACTTAATCATTTCTACACACACCATCATAAACCATTAAAACTATTTCCATTATTCCAATTTAAACTTATTCATATTTCTAAAAAAAACTCATCGTTATCTAGATTTCAAAAATACAAATGATAATATTCCAATTATTATTCAATTCATTTTCACCATCATATTATTTACCATTATTTCTTACTACAATTCGTATTTTAGTTCTAGATATATACATCATATTCCTCTTTCATTTCTTTCTCCTTTTCTCCCTTTTAATTTTTATGTTTACCTTTTTCTTTCCCCTTTTTTTCCTTTTGTGCTTTAAAATCCTGATCTCTCCTGTTTTGCCCTATATTTCCCATTGTTCCCCCTCTCTTTTTCTCTTTTTTATTTCACCACTGTTTAGCCCACTGTTTATCCTAGTATTATCATTCTGTATTTCGAAGTCCTGGATTCTTCTATTTTGCCCTATATTTCCTGTTGTTTTCTACCCTTTTTCTCTCTTTTTTCTCTTTTCACTGTAAATCCCAGTGTAATCATTTAAGTTCTTTATATTCTTTCTGTTCCACCCTTCTTTCCTTATTTGTCTCTTTCCATCCTTTCTATTTTTTCATTGTTAATCCCAATGTAATCTCTAAAAACCTCCTTTTTATTATCCACATGTTCAGTTACTTTTTCATATTTAATCGCATTGTCTTTATCTTCTTTATTTTCAGCCTCTGTGTCTTGCTTCTCTATCTTTATTTCCTTGTCAGCTTGCGTATGCTCTATCTCAATTTTTATGTCCTCAGATTTTCATTCCCCATGCAGCACTGTAGTTATTTCTCTTATTTCCATTTTCCATAACAAGTACATTGATTTAATCATTTCTCTAATTTCCTGCGCCATTTTATTCTTTTTGAGTTAGTATTATTCCAATTTTAAAAGTTCAATTGTATTCCCCCCCCCAAAGTCAAGCCACTTGCAGACAAAGGAATCCTCCCCGAAGTTCTCATGGCTGTTATCTATAAAGTTCACAATTTTCCAAAACAAAAACCAAGTTGCAATGTTCCTTTTTATTCCTGAAGGTGTCTCTCTGCAATCCACAATTTCTGGTTATCTAACAAGTATCCATTTTGTTTCAATCTACATTAACAATCTTAACTAACTTCTCTTTTTCTTTTTAGCTTTAAAAATACCAAATCAGTTTTATAGTCCAGTCCGAATTTAAACAACTCTTTTCACTTCTTTTTTCCTTTTTCCTTTTGCTTATATAACACTTCTATTACAGGGCTTACATTCTCTTTTGTTTTTCTTAAAATTTGAAAAAGAAAGGGGAAAAAAAGGATCTATTTATTTGTTTCCGATACTTTAATCAATCTTGGGGTGATTTTTCTAGTTTTTAAAATTTTCCAAATTATTTTCCAAATAATTTTGTTCAAAAGTCAATTTTCTATTCTGGTTTTTGTCTCATTACACTTCAACATTCTCTTTTCTTCCCCCCATGCTCATTAGTGACTGTTTTTTCGCTAGGGGTCTTCAGGTTTAATTTTTTTTTTCTTATTGTTGTTTCACCTGTGAGTTGGCTGTCACTCACGCAGCTTCAAAAAACTCCGTTCCGTTCACTGCTCCTGCTCAATGCTTAGTCTGGTTGCCCCAGCTTTGTGACAACCGCAATGGCTGTTGCCCCCCCCCCCCCCGAGCCGTAGAGAATTTCCTCTGACTTTCGAGGAACTTGCCTGTTACTCTTGGTCTTCTAAGGCCCCTCTCCTTCATCCCTGTCCCTACAGGACAGTTCCAGTCCAAAGACCCCTTGGCAGTAGTTCATCAGTTCGGGTTTTTGCGGAGCTCATCAGAGCCCGCTAATTCCCCGACTGTCTCGCCATGATGCTTCCGGTCGAATCTCAAACACCCACAACTTCTGAAGGCAAGCTGTTGCACTGGTTAATTGTTCTCACCGTTAGGCAAGTTTTCCTTAGTTCTAGATTGGATCTCTCTTTGATTAGTTTTCATCTGATGTTTCTTATCTTGCCTTTGGGTGTTTTGGAAAATAGATTGACACCCTCTTCTTTGTGGCACCCCTTCAAATATTGAAACACTGCTATCATGTCTTCGATGGATGGATGGATGGATGGATGGAGATAGATAAAACATTAGAGATATTACTTTAGTGTAGTGAAAAATTGAAATTATCTATTGACAGTAATCTCCTACATATTAATACTAACATAATTAGGCAACAACCAGGTGTGGTGACTAAAGGCATCTGATTAAAAACTGGGAGACTGTGAGTTCTGGTCCTGCTTTGGCCACAATGCTAACTGGGCGTGCTTAGCTCAATCACTTTCTCTCAGCCCTACGAAAAGGCAATGGCAAACCATTTCCAAAAAAGTTTGCCAAGAAAACTGCAGAAACTCGTCCAGGCAGTTGAAAGTGTCAAAGTTGATTTGAAGGCATCATCGTTACGATCTCTGCATACCATTTGTTAGGTATGTAAAACAGTTCTGCCTGTATACCATAGATCTTTCAGCAGGAAAATATTAATGTCTGACTGAGGACAAAAGAAAAGTCGGAAACTGGAGAAAGAAAGGAAAAACATAAAGGGAATAATTGTTGTGAGAAAAATTGGAAAACTATAGGAGGAAATGGAATGGAATTCAATGTCTTGGAAAAAGTCATGGTCTTGGAAAAGGCTTGCTTTCAGAATGCTTTGTTGTTTTCTTTTTTTTTAGTGAGTGAAACAGAGAGAGGAGGAGGAGGAGGGAGGGAGAAAGAGAGAAAGAGAGAGAGAGAGAGAGAGAGAGAGAGAGAGAGAGAGAGAGAGAGAGAGAGAGA
>WNWU01000057.1:268423-301097 GCA_012654045.1 Ptyas mucosa | reverse complement strand
AGAGAGAGAGAGAGAGAGAGAGAGAGAGAGAGAGAGAGAGAGAGAGATCTATAACCTGTGTTAATTTCATATGACAATCTTTTTCCTGAATGCCAATAAATGTAATACTTTGCAAAGATTTTTGATATTTTGACAAAATAAAAAAAACAAATTGATAGTGATTAGGGACTGCTTAGAAGAATGCTTCTAAGCATCTAAATAATATATCCTTGTTAAAAATATCAGAAATGCTTCTATCTCTTAAGTTTCTCCGTAAGATTTTTTATATGAGAACCCTCACATTTTTCAGATATTCAGAACAAAACAACAACTGAAAATAAACTTCAAAAACAATTTTGTTAAAGCTGTTTTTAAGTAGGCTAATTGAAAACAGTGAACAGGATTATTTAGCTTACATGACACTTTCAGCTGAAAATCTCAACCAATGGGCATATATTTTAATTCCATTCACATGTGGCTTTTAAAGTAATTCTTTGTAGTTTACTATAGTATTTCAACCCTTAACAATTACCACTTTGGGTTTCTGAAAATTGAGAGTTTAGTCTACAATTCTTAAAGTTCATTTTGTACAGTACATGACAATTTTATGTGGTGTTTTTAATGATTTTTGTGGGTTTATTGTCATCTAAATCCAAAACAACCACTATTGGTGGGTTCTACAAATATCCAAGTTTGTTAGTACTATAGTCAGCAGCAATGTTTAGAGTTAGAAATTTTTATCATGAAGAGAATTGATTTAAAATTAAACAAAGATTCAACTCCATTTGTTGCTTGAACAATAAAAAAGTGGTGGAAGCTGGGACGTCTTATACTTGGGAGTAATTAAATACATTTTAATGTGTGTCATGGGAATTATAATTTGTTTCACTACAGATTCAGCATTTTACCATGATAAAGTGCACGCAATGCATGTGTGCACATATGCATTGCAGAGAGAATGGATTGATGCTTATGCTAAATTTTATTAACAATATATAGTACCTAAATTGCATTTGTTTTATTTTTTTATTGCTCTATTTTTTTTAATGTTTATGTTTTTCATACTAGTTCTGAGTGACCGTCTGATAAGAGTTGCCTAGAACAAATCTGCATTCCTCCCCTGCTTTGTCTGGAAAGCAAATTCATAAAGTTAATCAATCATGGGATGTTAAACCATTCTTTGTCTAAAGATTTGGAAGATGTACGATCGTCTAGTTCAGCCTCTTCCTCCGTTATATAATTTCCTTCTGAACTGTAATTGAAAGTTGTTGCTTCTTTCATATGCATTCCCAGCAACCCAAGGATGAGAGAGGAATGTTTAGTATGTACAGTGTATGTTGCTCACCTTCAAATAACCCAGCAGACTTTTAATCTTCTACACCCTCTTGCCTGATCATTGGTAATTTCACACATATCTCAGCTCCCTCATTTGTACTGTCTGTGTCTGCAATATCTCTGGAATCATAATTGGAGGCCCCTGCGTGTTATTTCTAGTTCATCTGACAACCTTTGATAAGCCCTATTTTGCTTCCCTGCTGTCAGCCAACATGTCATCAGAGCCTATGTTTTGTTTCACAAAATCCGGGAAAAAAATTGTGAAATATTTTCTTCCCTGCAGCTCTCGATGTCCCCTTGTCACTTTAACCAGTGAAAGAATCGTAGCAGAGATTTTCAGGAATCAGAGGAGTTTGACTCAACAAAATGAGGATGTGGAAGTGCAATAGAGCAGGGGTCCCAAACCTCCGGGCTAGGGCTAGGAATTGGGTTGCACAGCTAGAGGTGAGCAGCAGGAGAGTGAGTGACCCAAGCTTCATCTATATTTGCAGCTACTCCCCAGTGCTAGCATCACCCACTCTGCTCCATCTCAGATCATCAGCCATTAGATTCTCAGAGAAGATCAAACCCTACTGTAAACTGCACATGTAAGGGGTCTACATTGTGCACTCCTGCTCTCCCCGATCTGTGGAAAAATTGTCTTCCACAAAACTGGTCCTTGGTACTAAAAAGCTTGAGGACCACTGCTATAGCAGCTCCTTGGGACACCATGAGAGATTTTATCTAAAGTGTAAGAACCTTCAAGAACTGATATAAGACACTCTATTTGGGGGGGGGGGCTGTCAGTAGTGTGGAGGGATAGACCTATATTTTATATCTTTATTAAATTTATACACCATCCATCTCATGCTTGCATAATATTTGAGAAAAGGTTATCTTTCGTATCCCTTGTACTGGCTCTAACACTCAGCCCTCAGTAGCAATTACAAATTCAGACCTCATATTTGAGGCAAGCATTCTTATTTATTGAGATTCATTTTCTAAGCTGTTATTTGAAGGGGAAAATCTGGCTTCCCTCCCCCTCTTTTCCCTCATACAGTTTGCCTTTTGAAAATTAGTCAGCAATGTGTTTTGTCCTTTTTTTGAAAGAAGAGACACCAGTCTTTCTCTGTGAGCACTAAGAAGAGATTTTATAAAGTACGTAAAGAGCAGTGGTGGGTTTCAAAAATTTTTACTACCAGTTCTGTGGGTGTTGCTTGATGGGTGTGGCATGGCTTGGTGGGCATGGCAGGGGAAGGATACTGTAAAATCTCCATTCCCACCCCACTCCAGGGGAAGGAGACTGTAAAATCTCCATTCCGTCCGCAATCCAGGGGAAGGTAACTGCAAAATCTCAATTTCTTCCTAATCAGTTGGGACTTGTGAGGCAGAGAATAGATGGGGGCAGTCAGAATTTTTACTACTGGTTCTCCAAATTACTCAAAATTTCTGCTACTGGTTCTCCAGAACTGGTCGGAGTCTGCTGAAACCCACCTCTGGTAAAGAGGAAGGATTGGAAAATTCTTCTCCCACCTTTGAGCCAAGATATCAGAATTATGTCCAGCAGTCACACAAAATGCATTCTAGGGAACACCAGTTCAGATGCCACCTGTACATTTCTGAAATTCTCAGAAGAGTTGCTAGAGAGCTCTGAGGGAATAACAACAACAATAGTGTGTGAAGTTTCCTTGAAATTATTGCTGCTAAGTAAGCCCAGTATGAGGAAAGGGAATAGATAGGCAGATTGATGTTCTGGTTAGTAAAGCAGACACAGAATCTATTGAGCCTGATGTGGTTCTTCAGCACTAACCATTGCCCTACTTGCTGATTACTAATGCGACATTAGAAGGTTTTGACTTACCATGATGTCAAGCTAGGTCATCGTAAAAAAAAAAAGAATAGAAGTAATAGAAATACTGTTATTTTCAGTAAATTATCTTCTCTGAACTCGTCAATCAGGGCTAAGTCGTTCCACCCTACATTGCTACCAAGTAATCTAAAGGCTGAAATATATGACCTTACTCTCCTCTGTCTCTGCATGGGTTTCCAGATCCTTCTACTAGCTGTGATTCTTTATTTGGGATCCCCAAAGTATCCTGCAGTTCACACATGAAGTTCTGATGGTTGTCCAACATTCATTCTCTTCAGTGAATGGTATTTCCCACTTATTTGCTGCTTCTTTCAGCCAACTCAGCACAAAAGTCACTTTGATGTAATCATTTGGAAACTCCTCCAGCTTGCTTCTCATAAACATTTCGGACAGAGAGGTGACCACCCAGAATTGATCCTAGTTTCCTTCAAACTTTTCCAACAAGCTGCCATGTGAATACTGAGCCATCTGTTGTGCTGTTGCAGGTTAGGGTGAATTCTACCCCAACTGTTGCATTAGTTGGAACTAATTGTCTTCATCCACTTGTTGCTGTTGTTGCAACAATGTTGTTGCCAGATACATGGATAGTGGACTTCCTTGAGGATCAAGGGCCATTTCTGAAATTCCTCTCTATGGAAGAGACCTGCAAAATCGATGTCAGCCTTGCCAAGTGAACTAGACAGGAAATATGACCGGATGATCTAATTCTGCTTTATTGTAAGGCTACATTAATAGAACCTTGCAACTCTGAAAGTAAAATCCTCTCCACCTTCTTTACACCTCAGAAATTAGGGAAAGTCTCTTTTGAGCCTCTTGCCCCAGCTGCTACTATGGTGTCTCATATTTGACTGTTCCTAGACATCATCTCTGGGGCCAATCTCCCAAGGCCATTCCCACATACCATTACACTTACCTTTAATAGCTTCATGTACGCAATTGGTTGAACTCAGTGATACACAATTTCACAGAAATGTAGAATCTGTCTAAAATGATAGCACATTAAAAACTGTTTTTGAAGAGTAATGCTACAAAGTATCAGAGATTTCCAGAGTGAAGAGACTGACTCAACTTGACAGTGGAGTTATTTTTATAGCAGGGCTTGATGAGATTTCAGACTTAGCCTTTGAAATGTAAGATCCTTTTTGTATCAAAGTGAGAGTTTTAAAAAAAATTATTAATATTTCTCGCACACTGATGCACTAAGCAACATAGTGGAGATTCAATTTCAGGGCGTCAGTTAAACAGAAGATTAATATAGAATTTTTTCTTGCCCTTTTTAAAAACCATTTATATTTATACCATTTATTTTAGCTCAATTCTGAAGTATTTTCCAGAGGAGAAACTTTCTACTGTGTTTTCTTTTTTTATAGCTGCACTTCAATTAGGGGCTTTCTACTTTCTGGAAACCTTTCCAAAATTGATTTTCCTACAGAAGAACTCTTATCAGTAACTGAATGTATCCAGGAAGTTCTAGGAAGTTTTTCTAGTAATTGTTACCTTGTGTACCAATGTATCCAAAACACATAGTTCTGAGTAAACATGTATATGCATGGTGTAAAAAATATTGATCCTTCCTTCCTTCCTTCCTTCCTTCCTTCCTTCCTTCCTTCCTTCCTCCGTCCCTCCCTCCCTCCCTCCCTCCTTCCTTGCCTTCTTGCAAATGGTAACATCAAAAGATAGATGGTTGCTGGCTAGGGAATTGTGAGAGTTGAAGTCCAGACATATTAAAGTTGCCAAAGTTAAAGAACAGTGATGTAGTGCACAGTGCTTATACTTGACTTCTTAAAAGGAATAAAACATAATGTTCCTCAGCACCCTGTAATATTATAAAATATTATGAAAATACTGATATCACATTGACTTTAATTCATAATTATAAACAGAGAAGCTATTCTCTGACACACTCCTAATTCCATTAAAGTTTGTATTGTGAAATAGTAAGGAATTGTTCATTTGATAATGTATTAAACATATTTGTGTTTCATCAAATTTAGTACCCTTGGTGTTGAATCTGTGCGAGCGAGGTGATTTAGTGGGATGCTCATTTCCTTTCTCAATGACCAAAATGGTATTTAAAAACTAAGACAGCCTTGATTTTGAAAGATAGAGTAAAAATGTTAAAATAAAGAACTTATCAATTAGTCATTGGATTCTAAATGATGAATGAAGGATCAACATAATGCAGTTTGGAACCAGGAATGTAAGATTCATCTCCAAGTCCATCCTAATATGAAACTTGCCTGGATGATTTTGAGCTGGTCATTTTCTCTCAGTGTAACTTATCTCATGGAATATTTGCAACGTAGTGAAGGTCCCTGTATAAATCTCAAGGAACTCAAGGAGAAAAGTTGGGATATAAATCTAACAAATATATCATCATCAACAACAACAATTATTAAGTCAAGTAGATTTATTATTTTAAAAAAAGCTTAAAACTTATTGAATATCTCACTTCTTATAGTAATGCCAATAGTTACTATTTAAAATACCATATTTTTCGGACTATAAGGCGCTCCAGACTGTAAGATGCACATTAGCTTAGAGAAGGAAAACAAGAAAAAAAAATCTGCCTCTGCCTCCCAGCATCCATCTGGTATTCATCTGGGTAGTGTCCTTGCAGTAAACAGAAAACAGCCTGGTCAGCTTCAGCACATTATCACAGCCCCAGCATGTGGCTTGTCAGGGCTCCCTTCCATTGTGCACACCAGCAATCAACTGAGTTGAGCTGCTGCCACCGGTGGGGAACACTGGAACCTTCACTGCCGAGCAGCTGATTGGCGATTGACTTTGCCTCCTGGAATACCACCGAGCAGCTGTTCTAGGCAGTAGGGATCACCACCACTTGTTTGCTGCTGCCCGTTCACTGCCGCCCATTTGGTGTGGTCCATTCACCGCCTCTGCGGCCCATTTGCTGCCACCTATTTGCCACCACCCATTTGCTGCTGCCCATTCGCCACTGCAGCTGCCCATTCACTGCTGTCCATTTGCTGGCGATTGCCTCAATCAGTGGTGAATGGGTGGCAGCAGCAACAGGCAATGGCAGTGGCAATCCCTGCCACCTAGAACAACTGATCAGCACCACACCAACCCTCCTTCCACCCACCACAATATTCATTCTTTTTTTGGGCGGGAGTGCATCTTATAGTCCAAAAAATATGGTAACTTCAGCAGACATTCGTTGCAAAATGAGGACTGGTCTGAATTCACTGGGATTAAATCAGTTACCACTTCACACCATGGTAATGATACTATATGACAGCATGATTTGAGATGAATCGTAGCTAAATTATTCCGTATCATTTCACGACGTTTTCCTGAGGTGCAGAAATTGAAATTGACAAGGATACACAATTAAATATAGGTACTGAAAATTATGTAGATATCATCCATTAAGAACTATGCATCAACTGGAAAGTTTTGGACTCATTGGTGAATGGAATCAGTATTGGTGGCTATTGCATTTTTGCCCAATTTTACTCAATCTAATATCATTTTCATCTGGTAAATAGACCTGAAGTTAGAAATCATCCAAGAGCTCAATATATCATTCACAACATTTTCTTCACCAATTTTATCTCACAAACTCTGTGAGGTGGGTTCAACAGAGAGTGACTAATCCAAAATCATTAAGTCGATTTCTATGTCAAAAAATAGACCAGAACTTGTTTTTTTATTATTCTAGGCTGCACTGGATCTTCTGATCTGTATAGCATTTTCAATTCAAGAACCTTAGGCAGCTGCCATGAGGAAACCTTCTGCTTGGAATGACCTCATTTTTGTCAAAGTTGTCAAGGTAGATGAAATAATGACTTGTCCTAAGGCTGAAGTAGACATGACACTAAATATATCTTTCAATTTAACATGCAATTATCAAAATATTCAGCCCCGAGAGGATTTTCCCCCTTTTCCCAAAAGACTGTTCTCATTCCACATAGAATAGCTAAAGATCAAGTATTACTGTATATTTAGTGGTCAGCCTGAGATCTTAGGTTTTAGGATGACTGTGCTCATCATATGGACCATTATTTTCCAGGAATGCTGAGCATGCTGGGATGAGTTTATTAGCTAGGCTTCTTCAACATCCCTCTGGACATCTGTTAATGAACATCTCCATTCTTGTAACCAGAGTAGAGAGCTTTGTATTTTCTTTTTCTCAGCAACTTGCTACCTGCTGTTTTCCTAAATTTCCTCTTATGAAAGTAGACAAGATTGTACCCAGGTGAATTGAAGTAGAGCTGCTTTGTCATGCTTTTTCAAATGCTCCACTCTGTGTATCCTGATAAAAGCCTTTTCTGGAGATGATTACAAATAAAAAGTATATATAAAGAATATATAGGATAGTCAGTCATGATAAACATTTTATTCAAGTCATGGAGAAACATGATGGAAGAATTGTATTTCTCCAAATGTTGCAGTTATCCTTATCTTGGGAAATATGATATTCCACAAAGGAAACACAACTGAGGATAAACACCTGGACTGTGCATAAAAACGACACCAACAAAAGGACAGTAACTACAGCACTCATTGTTTTAGAAGATGGGTGTTCAAAGAGGATCTGTGGGTGAAAAATAATAATGGCCATCTAGAGCAGCATGAAGCTTAGACATAACATTAAGATATATCAAGTTTTCCACTTGTATGAATGAGATACTGTGAGCTCTAATTGAAAGCTAAACAAAATAGAAACAAGTAATAACAAACAACATGCTCTCCAATGGAGATTTGAAATAGTTCTGTGATTCACTAGGTGTTATCTAGTAACTTTAACAACTCTGAATGGGGTAACGTTTCTCCAGGCAGAAATAGTGTACAATCTGGGCTGCGGCTTAAGAAGTAGGTGGCAGCTATGGCCAGGAAAGCCTTTGTATCATTGCATCTTGTATGCTAATTGCACCCATTCCTTGACCAGGCAGCACTGCTCATGGTCATTTGTGCCTTAGTCACTTACCAACTGAATCATTGCAATGCACTCTACATGAACTACCCTTGAAGATTGTTAAGAAGCTTCAGCCTATGTTAATATGAAGAGAGATATACTTATTTAGATTGAAAGATAATTGTATGAAAATCACATTTGGGGATTACTTACCTTATTCTGTGTTGTGGGCATAATTATTTACTAATGAGGGCAGGAACAATATCTGCCGGATAGACGTGTTTTTTTATGTTTAGTGTTATGAATGGGGGAGGGAGGGGAATGTATGGTTTTTGTTTGTATGTATAAATAATGTTTTTGTCTTGAGTTGATTATAATTTGAAAAAATTAATAAAATTTATTTTTTTTTAAAAAAAAGAGCTTCAGCTGATCCAGAATATAATGTCAAGGGCAGTATTGGGCACTCTACAGCATGTTTAATAACATTGCTGCTTTGTGAACTATACTGTCTCCCAACAGGCTTCCAGATACAATTCAAGATCATGGCCGTCACATTCAAAGCCTTTTCTATGTAGAATGAGGCCAGATTCATAGGACTGCTTCTCCCTGATGGTTTTTTCCCCATCCAACCAAATCAAGTAAAGTGGGCATGCTCTGGGTGCTTATCATTGAAGCAATATTGCTTGGTGGGTCCTTGGAAGCAAACTTTCTGAGTCATTGTCCTAATTATGTGAAAATGTCTCCACATTGAGATTAGGATGACCCTTAGAAGGCCATGTAGACCCAGTCTTTTCTAGAGTCATTGGAGTTGCTAATGATGTGCACAGGTACAGTATGTCTGTTATTCATGCATTTTTTAAAAAGGCTTCAATTTTTTTTAAAAGAAATGCTATGGATAGTAATTTTGTTCCATTTTTATTTTGTATGCTATCCAGAGTGCCATTGGTAGGTGAGCAGCCTTATAAATATGTTAAAAAGCAATGCATGTTGTGATAACAGAGAATAATAATATATGTGCTTGTAATAGCAAAGATAGAAGTTCCATATTTTCAGTGAAATTCATTCTGGTCATTTCTTGGGGAATTGTGAAATCTTCCTATTTAGAAATAGCACAGGAATCCAGAGCGTAGGGCAATTTTTGAACACTGAATGTACTAAGTTATAAAAGTAGTACTCAGATGTTTCCTATGGAGCTTCTAACTTTCAATTTCCTACTTCAGTGGTCAATAAAGATCTAATTCAATGTTAATAAACTGGTTCATGATTGTGAAAAATCCATTCCACAACATCTTAATGGAAATAATTCAAGTGATAGCAATTAACTCCTGCCAAGAGCCTTGGTGGCGCAGCAGACTAAAGTACTGTTAACTAACACCAGCTGCCTGTAATTACTGCCAGTTCAAATCTCACCAGGCTCAAGGTTGACTCAGCCTTCCATCCTTTCGAGGTAGGTAAAATGAGGACCCGGATTGTGGGGGCAATAAGCTGACTTTGTATAAAAAAGAACACCACTTTGGGGGTGGGGCCGAAAGCCTTACTAAGCAGGTATATACAAAAGTATGAAGGCTATTGCTTAATGCATTGTAAGCCACCATGAGTCTCCGGACAACGGCGGCATATAAATTGAACCAACCAACCAACCAACCAACCAACCAATAAATAAATAAATAAATAAATAAATAAATAAATAAATAAATAAATAAATAAATAAATAAACTCCCTCTCACCCCATGCTCAATTAGGTATTTCTATATAGATTTTCATAATAGGACAAAAATAATAACATTTTTCTCTCTCCCCTTGTCTCCTATTAGAAAAAAAGTATCATATCTGTGAGTATATTCATGTATTTGCTTTCTGAAGAACCACAATTCAAAAGCAGTAGATTGAATTTGATTTTTAATAGGCATTCTGTTTCATCTCAACTGTAATACATGTCCATCTGGACAGATGCTTTATTTCCACGCTTCTAGAAGTATAAGAATTCGTAAAGTAGGACCATGGATAGCTCCCAATAGAATTGCCTAAAAATATTAAATTCCTTTTATAAGGATAAATGTAACAGTTGAAGCAGCCTCAGTGACAACTCAAATTGTATAACAGAGCCCATAATCTTTTAACGACCCCATAATCCCTTGCAGAGTGGAGTCTGGGCAACTGAATGGAGGTAGCAGAGTGTTTTAATGCCTGGATCCCCTTTCTGACGCCAATGCAGAGTTTTGTTATTTAGTTATTCAGTGTGCCCAAAGGGGATATGTATATATACTCAGTGTGCCCAGAGAGAGAAATATCTGCCTCTACCTAAGATCGAACTCACAGCCTCCTGATTGTGAGGCGAGAGCTCCACCTCTAGGCCACTGCACCACTCCAAAGGTAACAAAACCCATGATAGTTGCAACAGTAGGTGATAGATAGACAGACAGATAGATAGATAGACAGACAGACAGACTGATTGACTGACTGACTGTTTATTGATTAGTCTTACTACCATATCAAAGAAAATAAAAGTAAAATACAAGGTATATAGAAATATACAAGGTATATTTCCAGCATAAAATAAGCAAAAGTAAGTATAATAATAAAATACATATTTGCTAAATACAAAGCATTAGTGTTCCTAATCTGTTCAATATAATGGATTCTTATCTGAGCTACCTTATCTGCAGTTCTGCTAACAATGTATACATTAGAGGCCGGGAAGAAATAGGACAGTCTGGAATTCAGGTGCGGTTGGATTGTTCTTTCAAGTAGGAATTTAAAATAGCTAAGCCTAAGAAGGACATACAGTACAGTTGACAATCAAATAAAACATGATCAATATCTACAATAGCTGGTGCAGTACATATACATATCCTCTCATATGATATGGCAAGCTATGGTTGTACCCATATTTGTCCCTGGAATCTAACAACTGATATCTTACTCTAGAATAGACACAAATAATTTTTAAAAAAAATGTTTCCAGAAAAAGATGATTGACTGTCATGAAAGTTTCCAGTATCATTTAAAAAGTGAAAAACACCTGTTTAAAATTATTTTTCAGGTATATTTTAAAGAGATGTTTGAAATACCTGAAGCTGATGGACAGCCTTCAGTTTATTGGGAGAAGACACAGTATAACTAAAAATGAAAACTACCTATGATACTGAGATGCAGTAACAAAACAAAATAAAACAAAACAAGAAACACCAAAAAAACTTTAAGATGAATCTTAAAACATATGATTCGTTGTTGTTTTCCTGTTTTCTTGGATAAGAAGCTTATTATTTGTTTAGATAAGACCTTTATCTTAAATAGTTAGGTAAGGTTCTGCAACTGATAGTCTTTAGGCTAAATCTAGTCCACAAAAAAACAACAACAAGGAAAAGGAATACATAGCTGTTGTTATCTTTTGTTTTGATACCAAGAGTTGCAAATGGTTGTGGAGACCTCTGTGTCACCTCTGTATGCGAACTGTTGTCTTTCTTGCTTTAAAGGAACCAATCATAATTACCTTGATTATATTTTAGAATCAGGTTATGGACAGATCTTCTTGGAAAAAATTTATGTATGTGGTCAATAAGATTTGCAATTTGATTTGCAAATAATGAATCAATGTTATCTTTCTTTTTTTGGCTATGTTATGGTTTTCTAAACAATTTTTTTTCTACAATTGTTGCTAATAGTAAATGCCAAAATTTTAGGCACTGTCCTTGCATTTGTTGTGGTTTCTCATTTGCTTTTCAGGTAACAGTAAATGTACAATAATGTCATCATTTGTGTAATACATAGGTAACTGTTGTGTTGAAGTAACTTCCATCTTTTTTCATAGTACAAACTTTGGTAAAATTGGTTAGCAACTAATCATTAAAATGGTTAAAAGCTCCAAGCATACAATAGATTATCTTAAACAAAAGAATTATAATTATGATGCAGTTGAAGAGGATGGTTTCAGTTGGAGTTATAAAACAAGTTAGCCATACTGTGGTTGCTCACCTTTATTTGTTCCAATGAAAATAGTCTCACCAGCTTACATTACAATGTGGCACAATTCTGGAACAGGAGCAAACTACATTTTTGACCATATAATCTTCTTCTTGTGCCATATCCATCATCGGATGTTGGCGATCATGTTGGTGATCCTATTTTTATCAACAGCCACACGTATCAACATCTGCATATACGAGAGGCTAGAATCCATTATATCCCCATATATTTTGATATTCTTAAAATTAACCCCCTTTGTTCATGTGTTTGTTTTTGCTTCTCCCTGCACCCACATGGTCTATGGAATGATGGAATTAATGGCACTCAGTTCATGAACTATCCAGGGGCATCCATAGGGTGATTAACAAAGTGGGGTTGCAGGTTTGTTTTAATGCCACTCATGCAAGAAAGGGGAAATGCTTCTGTAATATGATCAAATGTTGCCATCTTGACCTTTTTGATCACCCTTGAAGACACTCTTGGAAATACCTGTTTTTAAATACTGTTTTTAAATAATAATGTTGCTTCCAGGAAGTCATCATTAGGTTTCAGAATCGATTGTAGGCTTTCTTATTGTGTACCCAGTACAATATATCAAAATAAATTTTGATCTGCTTAATAGGTGAAGAGAAAACCATTGGAAAACTGAAGATAAAATAAAGTTGACTTCAGATATTTTTCTAATACAGGTAGTCCTCGACTTACAACATTTTGCTTAGTGACCATTCAAAGTTACAACAGCATTTTAAAAAAGTGACCTGTGACCATTTTTTCACACTTACGACAGTTGCGGTATCCCTGTGGTCATGTGATTCATATTCGGCTGTATGGCAACTAGTTCATATTTATGATGTTTGCTGTGTCCTAGAGTCATATGATCACTTTTTTGTGACCTTCTGATAGGCGAAGTCAATGGGGAAGCCAGGTTCACTTAAGAAACCTGCTAGTAATTTAACAATTGCAGTGATTCACTTAACAAATGTGGTAAGAAAAGTCATAAAATGGGGCAAAATTCACTTAACAAATTTCTCATTTAGCAACATAAATTCTGGCCTCAATTGTAGTCGTAAGTCAAGGACTACCTGTATTTCTTTTCTGAGTAATAGCCTAGCCGTTCACTTCTGTCATAGACTAACCACAGATAACCCTGTCTCCACATTATCTTCTTTATTTTACACCAAGTAATTTTAACTCAATCTAAGAATGTTAACAGAGTGTGATACAAAGTAGGTGAGACACAATTAGAAAGCAAAATGGGACAATCACATGTAGACAAAGGATGTTCGGGATACAATAGCAGCAAGGAGAAATCTTCCCGGTGGATAAAAATTGGTGCCATTTATAATTTTTGTCCTAGAATATAATTGGGAATAATTATAGATAGGTAAAAGTATAAATGTATGAAAGTCATTCTGAAGCATAACTTTAGCCTTTGAAAGGTGTAGCAATTATCTCAGTTCAGTGTTATTGAAAATAACATCCCTTCAATTCCCTGCTGTAGGTAATTTGTAAATAACCATTTATGATCAAGCTTTGAGTAGGATTGTTGCTGATCTGTCAGATCATATTACCCCCTAGGCCACCTTATTATAAGATTATTATAAAACCTTTTTCATACTTTATTGATTTCATAGTCTAGTTTACATTCTAAGATTTCCTATGGTGTCTCATCCAAATATTAAACAGCCTAGAACCTGCTTAGCTTCTAAGGTCAGATACTATGTATTGAGACCTGTTATTAAAAAAAGCACTTGTGTATGTTAGACTTCCCTTTTCCTTGCAACAAGGAGCAAAATCACTATGACTTACTGCTAATGGTAGCAAAAACAGCAGATGATACCTTGCATCCTGATGATTAGCTGATTGACCAATCATCTGGGACCGGGTGTGCAGGTTACACAGGGGTTACTACACCATCTCTCAATTATACTGACTATCATGTGAATTGTGTTTTCCCAATTGATAGTTTTGTTATTTTTATATGAGAAGTAGGAAATACAATTATTTTTATGAAACACAGAAATGAGAAATTTGTGGCCCGTCAAACCTTGAATTCTTGCTACCTTCAAAGCTGATGGAAGTTCAGCAATACTTATATGATCTCAGTGCCCAGCCCTGGATTAACAACACGACTAGACATAATTCTCATATTATGACAATCCCATGTTAAATGTCCTTAATTTTTCATGTTATAATAAGGATTGTGATCAATATTTCAACCCATTACACAGCTGCTATGAGATAAATTCTGTTTGGTTGTTGCTCATACTCAGTTAAATCTTTAAGATGATAAAGATAGAGACTTATCAAACCTTTATTGCCAGAGTCTGTATTTATCTGAGTTTGATTATGAACCAGTAATCCAAGGTCTTTAGAAAAGTCTGCTTATTTTGATATTTAGGATTCATGAACATTATGCTTCCTTAGAAGTTTTTTTTTTTGTTATAAAGTTTTTATTGGTTAAAAATAAACAATATTATCGCTTACAATATGTGGAATTTTCATTATCCTTTTACAAAGATAATATATATTTTCTTTTTTTTCACATACAGCAGATCTTCCCTTATTAAAATTTCAAATTTAACAACCGGATTTATACAAAAATATCAGTTTGGTATCCAGAGTAATATTAAAGTTTACAAAAATAAGAAATATCATAAAAGGCACAAAGTAATAGATTCCTCCCACTTCGTCATTTCTTAATTCTAGATCTCAAGGTTCTGGCCTTAGCACCCCCCTCCTCCTGGACCACCACGGCCTCGCCCGCCCCCATTCCTTGATCTTCTGGTACCTCCCCTTCCTCGGTTCCTGTATCTTCCCCCTCTAGGAGGGTCTTATGTTGCTCCAGATAGGCCTGAGCCTCCGCCACACTATTAATTTTCTTCCTACTGCCCTCCCAGAAAATCATCAAACCTTCCGGCATCAACCACCTGAAGCCAATTCCCTTAAGGTACAATTTATTTGATAAAAAATAATAATTTCTTCTTAATTCTCATACCTGTCTAGGGATCTGCTTCAGAATGGTGACTTCCTTGCCCCTGTATTTCAGCGCCCCCGATCTTTGAATTCTCAGTATTTCATCTCTCATTTCCCTTCTCACAAATTTAATGTGGACCTCTCTTGGGACACTATGTAAAATTGCATATTGTGAGTTTACTCTATAAACTAGATCCATATCCCATCTCATAAAGTCCAAACCTCTTTCAGTAAATTCGCCCAACAATTTAACCATCACTTCTCGCAGATCTTCCTGGTCCACCTCTTCCACATTTTGAAACCTGAGAAAATAAGACATTCTATCCAGCTGCGAAGTTAAGATTACATTTCCTCTCATTTCTTCCCTCTTCTGGATTGCCCGCACCTCCCCCTCCAAACCTCCCACCTTCTTCTTATTCTCCTCTGCCACCTGTTGAACAGCAATTAAATCTTTTTTCATAACTACAATTTCAGATTTTATTCCCAGTTGCCCTTTTTGCAGGTCATCAAGTTTATCAAGTTTCTCATCCAATTTTGCCAATTTCTCCAAAATTTTTCCATGTCACCTGCAGCTGGTCTTTGTCCTTTTGCCATCTTGCAGTAATAAAGAATGAGAGGTCCTCAGGTAGGCACAAGCATCCAGAGAGGAGAAGATTCTCTTAAAAATCAGCACTATTTCTTCACGATCCACCAGAGGGCGCTCACAGGAGCAACGAGTCCGGCTTGTATAGTAGGTCAAACAGGAAACCAGAGGTGGGTGTCATCAATTGTGCACAAAGAAGCAGGAAATCAGGCCCCGGCCATGACTCTCCAACAAAGAGAGAGGCCTCCAGCCTCCCTTCCTGAATTCCGCCTCCACCATTCTCCACGAAAAATCAGCGAGGTAAGAGGTCTCCTTCTTTTTTCCTCCTCTTTCTTGTCAGCCATGGCGCCCTTCCCAGCTACAAGGGGGGGAACTTCGCCCCCCCTCTCACTCGCAGGACGCCTCATTGCTTCGCCAATCAAGGTCTCTCCTTTTCTACTTATTCTCCGGCCTGCATCCCTTCCTCTTCCGATCGCCTCTTTACCTGCTGCCTTAATTTCGATATACACCGGGTCCTACAGGCACATAGGCACAGAACGGCCTTGGAAATGGCCGCTGTGTGCCTCCCACACTCGCCGGAGCCTCGGGCGTGCCAGCATTGGCTGCCCAGCCCCTGGAATTGAGGCAGGGAACCCCTGGCAAGCCGCCCTTAATGGTGGATACCCCAAAACCAGGGCATCCGGCCCCGAGGGGCCTCCAGGCGGGGGGGTTCAGATGCTGGGGCAAGAGCTTACCCAGGCAGCGTCCGTTGCCATCCGGAACCAGAAGTGATCCCCTTCCTTAGAAGTTTTAACATGTATAAATTTGAACTGTATTTGCTCAGATATTGATTATACTGATTTTAATATATTTATGATTTGGTAAGATTTGACTTACCAAGTCATTGACTTGTTGGCACATAATCAATCAATAGCTTATAATTATTAAGATCAAAACCTACACAAATTCTAAAGATGTTTCCTCAGAAGTAAGTGCTACTGCATACAATGGGATTTACTATCAAATACATTCACTTAAGCCTCTCAGAAAGAACAGAAAACAATTAATTTCATTAACCAATATATATATCTACATCAGAAGCCATACTTTTGAGAATTTGGATATAGACTGTCATTCTGTCATGGGTATAAACATTTATATATTAGCATAAAATGTATTAATGCTAGAAGAAACATGCTAAAAAATGTGACATAGTAGAAAATATACTTACTAAAATGTGTGTATTACAAGGAAAAGCAGATGGGCATGTATAGGAATATTTGTGCTGATTTCTACAAAATAAAATTGTCAACTACTGTAAAATGGACAGAATTAATATAATGTTGAGAGAAACTAATCCTATTGACAGATTTGTCAATCCCTAACTATAACTTAGAACTTTATTTAGTTCATAGATAAAGAGCTTCCAAGAAATCTATAACTTAAATAAATCTAAATATAACACTTTTAGCTTGTGCTAAAAACAATAATAACAGTATGAAAAAAGTTTATGGAAGGGAATGCTGATTTGGCCAGTTGTGTATTTGCAATAGATTTCTGAATGTTTTTTCAGGGAGCATATGATGCCCTTGAAACTTAATATAATTTGTATTTAAAAAAAACAAACCCTCAATACAAACCAATATAAAATAAGGGGAGGAAAAAGAAAGAAAGCAAATATGAAAGCAAAAAATGTAAAAAAGAAAGAAACAAAATAGAAAATAAAGAAAAATGATACAAAGAAGTGACTTTCTATATTTTTCACAGCAGTTCTAAGGTCAATTATTTTTAACACTTTTCTCTAAAATTATTGCATAATCTTCTTCTTTCTACAATTTGTCTATAATCACAAGTTGTTTGTTTTTTACTCCCCAAAAAATCTATGAGAGATTTCAGTCACCAATAAAGGTAGTGTGTTTTCTCTAATCAATGAGATTTTATCTGCCTTAGCAAGATCTGTCAATTTCATCAATCATTTTTCCATAATGGGTAGTGTCAAATCTTCCCATCTCTGGAAAGACATGCCATAGAACAGGGATATGCAGCCTTAGCAACTGTAGGATTTGTGGACTACAACTTCCAGAATCCTTCACCCAGCCAATTTTGGCAGTTGAAGTCCACAACTCTTAAAGTTGCCAAAGTTGGACACCCCTGCCTTAGAATAATCTCAATACAGTAATTATATATTGACATAATCTTCCATAATCTGTTTATCTACTAGCCCTAAAAAGAAAAGTTCTGGATTCAATTGAATAGATGCATTTGAAGCTTAGGAGAAAACCAGCAACAAGGATTTTCTTACTTTTTCTTACTGCAAAGATGATTTCCTTGCCTCCGGAAGCTGTGGGTGCTCCAACATTGGAGGTTTTTAAGAAGAGTTTGGACAACAGTTTGTCTGAAATGGTATAGGGCAGTGATGGCTAACCTTTTCTGGACTGAGTGCCCAAAGCGCACCCGAACCCCCAAAATGCAATATGCATGCACCCTCATGCATGTGCCCCCTGCACATGCATGTGAGGGCCCCCTCACATGCCCTACCCCATGCATGCACATGTGCCCCCTGCATGCATCCCGCCCCTTGTGCATACACGCATGGCCCTCTGCATGCCCCTGCCCCCTGTGCATGCACATGCAGCCCCCCACACGTGTCCCCCCATGCTTGCACATGCACCCCCGCATGAGCCTTGCCCCACGCATATGTGGCAGAGACCTGAAGACCAGCTGGCTGGTGGGAGGTATGCGCTCATGCTCAGCGGAGCTGAACTGGGGCAATGGCTCACGTGCTATCAGAGAGGGCGCTGTGTGTCACCTCCGGCACGCACGCCATAGGTTCGCCATCACAGGTATAGGGTTTCTTGCCTGAGTGGGGGGTTGGACTAGAAGACCTCCAAGACCCCTTCCAACTCTGTTATTCTGTTATTCTGCTTTCTGCACACTGTACATCCTTCAAAGTGGGAAGATACAGAGTTTTTTTTTAAAAAAGTTCTTATGAAGAACTCTTTAACAGAGAGAGATCCAGCTGCTTTTTTTATTGCTTCAGTTATCTGAGGTTGCACAAAATGCCTGTGAAATTAACTATTTGTCCCAGCATGTCTAGTTAAGAAGTAAATTACATGTGTAGATTTTTGACTGGAAGAGGGCCTTTTGGATTTTGTTGCAAATAAAAAGAAATACAGACAGGGGGGAAATCCAAAATTTTTCCCTACCGGTTCTGTGGGCGTGGCTTGGTGGATGTGGCAGGGGAAGGATACTGCAACATCTTCATTCCCACCCCACTCTGGGGCCAGCCAGAGATGGTATTTGCCTGAACTACTCAAAATTTCCTCTACCAGTTCTCCAGAATTTGTTAGAACATGCTGGATTTTACCCCTGAATACGGATATTATTTTTGTTATGCAACCTTTAAATAAATCTAAGTAAACTGAATGTATTTCCCATTCCCCTTATATCTTCTTCTTCTTTTTTTGGTTAAAGCCCCTTAGTATTTCTGAGTGCCGATATTTTAAACATGATTTTAACTTTGAGGATGTGTTCCTATATATTATTGACAAATTATTCCATTGAGCAAAGCACTGTTATCAGCAGGTTCTTCCTACCCAAGGAGAAGCAACATGTGTAGTAGCTGAGAAGAATCAATGGGAAGAGCTCAATGTTCCGAGTCTTTGCTTGTATCAAATATCGAAACAGCAGGGGCCTCTGGCATGCAGTTTTGCTCAAATTCAAATGATAAATAAGTGAAAGTTACCCTGGCCAGGCCAGGTTTCCACGTGAAAGCACCACATGCAGCTAACCTTCTAAAGCTTTACTGCTAAACCTAGGGACTTCAGAAATGTCTGGGTGAGACTCAAAAAACAAAAACCATATGATCATTTGCTGCCAGTTAAGACATGTTCATCCTTTGTATCCATAACTGGATTCAGAGATGGTGAGGCAAAACAATTGCTGGACCCTGGATAAACTTTTAATGAAAGATCCTCCTTCTCTTTCTCCTCTTTTGGCTATGTGACTCCATGCTTTTGCTCTTCAGATGAGCCTATGCACAGCCCCCATTTAGAAAAAAAACAACTATTCTCTTTTTAAATTATTATTTATTTAATAATTAATACATTATTTATTTTGTTATTGTTTTAACACAGCTGTCACAAAAGAGAGAGAAGATAATACGTCTATCAAAATAAAAAGAAACCAAAATAGCAGTAAGTTGTACAAGCAGTAATATGTACAAGTCCTGTATCTCAATTTTTAAACAGTATGTTAAACCTTGACCTTGCATATTATCTATTCTTTACAAGACACCATGGAAGAACCATTTCAAAGGCTGAGAATCAGTGATGGGTTTCAAAATTTTTTACTACTGTGGGTGTGGCTTTGTGGGCGTGGCATAGCTTGGTGAGCATGGCTTGGTGGGCATGGCAGTGGAAGGATACTGTAAAATCTCCATTCCCATCCCACTACAGGAGAAGGATACTGTAAAATCTGCATTTCCTCCCAATCAGCTGGGACTCGAGAGGCAGAGAATAGATGGGGGCAGAGCCAGTCAGAGGTGGTATTTACCGGTTCTCCAAACTACTCAGAATTTCTGTTCTGATCGGTTCTCCAGAACCGGTCAGAACTTGCTGAAACCTACCTCTGCTGAGAATGCATATGTTTCATTAAGCAGTCTTTGGCATCTAATATAACAATTGTCTTTCCAAAAACATGTAACAAACTTTTTTAGCAACACTCCAACCTTAATAGATCCAAAGTTCTTCAAACAGATTTTTTTGGGGGTGGGGGGGCCATTCGTATATAATTGAACAGCATTTTTTTTATGAATTAGGCTTGCCTTAAGATAATAAGAAATGCATTTAATTTTTACATAGCAAAAAGGAAATTCTGTATTTGAAATTTCCTATATAGTATCAATATTTATTTTTGTAAATATTTTTGTCCATAGACTTGAACTGAGAGCTTCACTTTTTTACTTAATTCATGATAATTAAGTGTTCACTTAATTATCATGCAAGGGCTCAGTTGTAAAAGTTGTAAGTGAAGGACTACCTATACCTGTGATTTTAAAATAAGGATTATACCAAAGGGTCAATTTCTCATGGGAACAAAAAACGATCAAAATTTAATTTGTTGCCCAATAATGTTCATGTTTGCTTTAAGAGTCAGAAACACAATAATATTTCAGCTACAATTATAACCAAGTACTTGCTTAGATTTCAAAATTATTTGAAGTTATTCTAAACAATAACTTGTATTGAGCCAACATATTTGATTTCTTCTCATTCTATTGAAAAATAGTGTTTAGTATGTATGAACAGTAATACGATCTGAAAGTCCAGGAAAATTATTCATATGGGAATTGCAATTTTTAAAAAGAGAACCTTGTGATCTGATCATTCCAATCATTCCATTATCGATTGTTAACATTTGCTAATTTGTCTAAACTATCTGAGTGAATAGACACTTTAAAATATATATCATGAAGTTAGATTTGCTTTCACAACATTTATTCTTCCCCATAGATATGCAGGTATTTTAAACTACCTATCACTGTGGCATGTAATCAATCAAACAAACAATCAATCAATCTTGATCTGTGCTACATAATTTAAAACTTTCAACTGTACAAAGAAGTATATTTTGGCAGAATAATTATTTCTAAATATTTAAAAGAGTTAAAAGAACAAAAAGGAAATATATTTTTTTCAACATGTTTCCATAGAAACCTTATTACCTCTTGGGAAATATTAGATTTATTCCAATGTATTGTATATCAAGAATATTTACCACATTGCCTCTGTAAAATTAAGTAAAGAATTGTCAATAAGGTCCAAAATATACTTTGTATACAGTAACATTTTTTTATTAAGGCTAGCCACCTATAGAGCTTGAATCCTGCCAGCCTAGCAGTTTGAAAGCATGCAAATACAAGTAGATAAATTTTTTTATATAAATTTTTATTTGTTTAAAAGTACACACAAAACAAAACTAGTGATAATAAAACATACAAACCAAACATGAAAACAAAGAGTTCAAATATACATTTTGTCAACTATATCACAACAGTAATGTATGTTCTTATTTGTGTTTTGACTCTTGTTTGTTTGATCTTATTCATATATCTATTTTTATTATTTACTTTAATTACTATTAACTTATGCTAGTGATTTATGTTCCTGTTTCTGTAACTCCAATTGTTCTTTATTCTTTTTTACTTTTTCTATTTTTCAACCAAGTATACCACTTTTCCCATACTAGATAATAGTCATGTTCCTCTTTATCTTGTAATTCTTTTGTGAGTCTGTCCATTTCTGCACATTCCATAATCTTATTAATTACTCTATCTTCTGTCGGTGTGTCACTACTCTTCCAATTTTGTGCAAAAATTATTCGTGCTGCTGTTATTATATGGATGATTAAGTATTTTATTTCCTTTTCATATTGTCCATTTATTATACCTAGTAGAAAGGTTTCCGGTCTCATTTCTAATCTTCGTTGTGTGATTACTTCTACTTGAGTTCTGATCATTTGCCAGTATTGTTTTGTTTTTGGACAGGTCCACCACATGTGGTAATAGGTTCCTTTATGCAATTTACATTTCCAACAAGATGGAGAAGTGTTGGGAAATATTCTTGCCAGTCTGGCCGGTGGAAGGTGCCATCTATAGAACATTTTGTACATGTTTTCTTTATATGATGTAGACATTGTTAATTTATAGTTTATTGTCCATAATTTTTCCCAATTATCTAATTGAATATTATAGCCGAAATTCTTTGCCCAAATTATCATATTTTCTTTGACCACTTCTTCTTCTAATTTGTATTCTCTTAAATAATTGTAAACTTTTTTTTATTAATTTATCTTGTGTTCCTTGTAGAATTTTATCTAATTCGTATTGGCCTTTTTGGAATCCAAATACTATGGACATCACCAAAATGAGAACTTATAAAGACTTACTAAATAATCAAGGGGAACTAAGAACAAGAGAAAAATACAAGTAGATAAATAGGTACCACTTGAGTGAGAAGGTAACAGCATTCCCTATGCCACAGCATATAGTCATGCTGGTCACATGATCACAGAAGTGTGTCTTTGGAGAATGCTGATTCCCTCTGGTAAGAAAAGATGAACACCAACACCTTGAGTCAGACATGACTCAACAGAGGAGACTTTTCCATTACTGTATAGCTTGAATATCACTAGTTTGTTTAATTACACAAGGAAAAAGTTCTATAGCCAAATAAATTATAAGATGAGATAACTAGACCGGTAGTAAAAATTATTAGAACCCACCCCTGATGTGAATGCAGCAAAATCGCACAAACTGATTACAAAGCTAGACACGGCCGAGTTGCTAAATTAATCCACTGGTCATTATGTAAAAAATACGATTTACCTATATCCAAAAAGTAATGGGAACATAAAGTGGAAAAAGTTATAGAAAATGAGAAGGTGAAGATCTTGTGGGACTTCAGATCAAATACAGACAGATCGTCACTTGGAACACAACACGCCAGATATGACAGTTGTTGAAAACTGAAATGTACAATTTACAGCCTCCCGCCTTGAAAGAGGCGGTGGTGAGGCCCCTCCTCAAGAAGCCTTCCCTGGACCCGGCTGTTTTGGCAAACTACAGTCCGGTCTCCAACCTTCGCTTTATTGCGAAGGTTGTCGAGAGTGTGGTTGCGCGCCAGCTCCCACAGTACCTGGATGAAACTGTCTATCTAGATCCGTGCCAGTCCGGCTTCAGGCCTGGGTACAGCACGGAGACGGCATTGGTCGCATTGGTGGATGATCTCTGGAGGGCCCGGGACAGGGGTTGTTCCTCTGTTCTGGTCCTGTTAGATCTCTCAGCGGCTTTTGATACCATCGACCATGGTATCATGCTGCACCGGTTGGGGGGATTGGGGGTGGGAGGCACCGTGCTGTGGTGGTTCTCCTCCTATCTCTCTGACCGGTCGCAGTCTGTGTTGGCAGGGGGGCAGAGGTCGATCTCGAGGCGCCTTGCTTGCGGGGTGCTCTCGCTGCTCCTGTTCAACATTTATGTGAAGCCGCTGGGTGAGATCATCCGTAGTTTTGGGGTGCGATGTCATCTGTACGCTGATGATACTCAGCTGTACATTTCCACCCCAGACCACCCCAATGATGCCCTCAAAGTGATGTCGCAGTGTCTGGAGGCCGTGCGGGTCTGGATGGGGAGGAACAGGCTTCGACTCAACCCTTCCAAGACCGAGTGGCTGTGGATACCGGCGTCCCGATATAGCCAGCTGGTGCCATCGCTGGCTATTGGGGGTGAGTTATTGGCCCCTACAGAGGGAGCTCGCAACTTGGGCGTCCTCCTGGACACACGGCTGTCTTTAGAAGAGCACATGACGGCCGTGGCCAGGAGGGCTTTTTATCAGGTTCGCCTGATACGCCAGTTGCGCCCTTTTCTGGATCGGGACTCCTTATGCACGGTCACTCATGCCCTCATTACATCTCGCCTGGACTACTGCAACGCTCTCTACATGGGGCTCCCCTTGAGGAGCACCCGGAGGCTCCAACTGGTTCAGAATGCAGCCGCACGGGTGATTATGGGAGCGACGGGGCGCTCCCATGTAACGCCCCTCCTGCGCGAGCTGCATTGGCTCCCGTTGGTCTTCCGGGTGCGCTTTAAGGTATTGGTTCTCACCTTTAAAGCGCTCCATGGCTTAGGGCCAGGGTACTTACGAGACCGCCTGCTGCTACCGATAACCTCCCACCGGCCAATACGCTCTCACAGAGAGGGCCTCCTCAGGGTGCTGTCAGTTAAGCAATGTCGGCTGGCGGCCTCCAGGGGGAGAGCCTTCTCTGTGGGGGCACCCGCCCTATGGAATGAGCTACCGCCTGGAATAAGACTGATCCCGGACCTTCGTACCTTCCGCAAAGCCTTGAAGACTTACTTATTCCAGCAAGCCGGCCTAGCTTAAATGGTTTTAAATTGGGATTTTGAATTTTATAGACTTGGGGTTTTAAATTGGGAGGCCGATCGATTTAATATCTTTTAATTTATCTTAATTTTTGTATTGTATGTATTTTAATTCTGGCTGTCCACTGCCCTGAGTCCCTTCTGGGAGAAGGGCGGGATACAAATTAAAAAATTATTATTATTATTATTATTATTATTATTATTATTATTATTATTATTATTGACATTGCGGTACCAGGAGACGCCAGAGTCGAAGAAAAAGAAATGGAAAAAATCACGAAATATTGCGACCTAGTCATCGAAACTACACGGCTATGGATGAAACATGTAACAGGGATACCCATTATCATCGGGGCACTTGGTACCATGTCCAAGATTTTATAAGATACATCAACAAATTGCAGCTTCCTGCAATAACACCAGCGGAATTGCAAAAAACTGTGCTACTTGGAACATTGTACATTTTAAGAAGGTACTTGGTTGATACCTAGGATGCTGGTAGCAACCCATATCAACCATTAGCACCAGTCAATGGTATTTGTGATGCATTTTTGAATGTTCAGTTGACTGAGTTTCATGTTTAATGAATAAAGTAAATAATAATAATAATAATAATAATAATAATAATAATAATAATATAACAGTGAAGGTTTTATTTATCATGCACTTGAGCAGAAGGAAAAGAATAATACACTGTAACCCAGGAAATGAACATGGAAAGAAAACTCTTTTTTTCATCAAATGTTCCAAAATTTAGTCTGTATTATATCAAACGAAGTCACAACAGTTGAATTCTTACAGCAATTACCAATAATCTTATATTATCAAAAGCTTGGTGTCTTTTAACAAAACCAGACTATGTATTGTTGATTGAATTGTAACACCTTCTGTAATCTCTGTGATAAAATTGCAGTCAATAATTCTGAGAATGAGGTGGCTGGATGGAGTAACTGAAGCAGTTGGTGTGAGGTTAAATGGACTCCAGGGGATAGTAGAGGACAGGAAGGCCTGGAGGAACATTGTCCATGGGGTCGCAATGGGTCGGACACAACTTCATGACTAACAACAACAATTCTGCATCTGTTAATCCAGAATATTGGATAACAATATTACCATTGTATAGGCCTTATAAAATGTTATGGGTAGGGTCCCTTTTTCAAATATCTGTTCAGGAACCAAGATTTCTTTATATTTTGATACAATTCTGTAGAATACTCAGCTGGCACTGGCTTTCATAGAATCCATTGTGTCAAATATTTCCTATGTTGTTTAAAGTGGCTAAATTCTCTAAATATATGCGAGAAGCCATTGAAGGATATTTTATTGAAAAAACCTTGAGTCTGTTCAGGGGATATCTCTATATTTAGTTATAAACATGTCTGTAGAACTTTTAAAAACATAAAAATTAATTGTGCTTGAATCTTTTTGTAATGCGCCAAAGGAATCTTTAATTATAGGAATTATATTACATGATTTCAATTGGAAAGTCTACAGTTTCCCTGATTTTTCCTTGTTCTCAATATGTCCCCTTAATATATTTCAGCGAAAATTCTATGCCAGAGGCATACAATTAATCAAATACCAGTTTAGGTGTTTCTTGCCTATTTATTCAGGTTTCTTTGACTTTGCTTTCCAAATTTTTATAAGCTTTGTACTTTCTCGTCTTCCTTGAAGCAGATGCTATAATCTTCCTCTCTCTCTAAGCTTTAAATGCATCCTAAACAAATCTTTGGGGTTTTTTTGTCTCTGTGAAACCCACAAAACTACTTTTGAATTGCTATATAGATAGTCTTGATATATAGGAATATTAACTCATTTTTAAAAAATTACTGAGCTTCTGAGTTTGAGGGCAGTCCTCAAACTTATTCCTTGGATAAATGGTTCTCTTTTAGAGTAACACAAATATTTTAAAATTACATTGTATTATCCACTATCAGATTTAAGTGTCACTTGAAGAAATACTTCTAGTGTGGATCTCAAACAGAGGTGGGTTTCAGCAGGTTCTGACCAGTTCTGGAGAACCGGTAGCAGAAATTTTGAGTAGTTTGGAGAACTGGTAGTAAAAATTCTGACTGACCCTTCCCCCATCTATTCTCTGCCTCCCAAGTCCCAGCTGATTGGGAGGAAATGGGGATTTTGCAGTAAACTTCCCCTGGATTGGGGAGGGAATGGAGATTTTACAGTATCCATCCCCTGCCACGCCCATCAAGCCACGCCCACCAAGCCACACCCACAGAACCAGTAGTAAAAAAATTTGAAACCCACCACTGATCTCAAAGCATATGTGGTAGAAAAAAATAATAACAATGATGATGTGTATGTATTTGGACACAATTTTCCACATTTTAGGTAAAAGGAATGAAGACCTAAATTCACACTTAATCATAAAGCCAGATTTAGAAATTATTCTTTCTCCTGTACAAGTCCTCTTCGACTTTCAACTGTTTGTTCAGCAACTGTTCAAAATTACACTGGCACTGATCTTATGATCTCTGCCCAAAGTTACGGAGCGGTTGCAGCACTGCTCTGGTGACATGATCGAAATTGGGGCACTTGTCAGTACATCCATCCTAATGACAGTGGTGGAGCTGCAACTCACCCACCTGCCAATCTGTGTCCCCCATCTCAGCTATCCACCCAGTCCAAAAAAGCACACAAAACTGCCACAGCCCTGGAGGCCTCAGCCTGATCCCAGGCTACTTCTTCCAGCCCACCACGCTCAGGAGACCTTATTTCTCTTCCTGCTCCACCATGCCTGGGAAGTGCAGACTTTCTCCCCATCCCATCACACCCAGGAAGTCAGAACTCTCTTTCCACTTCAGCATGCCTATTTGCTTACTTTTTCCCCAACTGCTTTCTAGCCTTCAGAATGATTGTCTTTGCTAGCTTCCTAATTGGAAAGCTAGAAAGGCTCTATCTGAAGAATGACACTTCTTTTCACTCTCTTTCATTTGAAAGGGTCCAAATCTACCAGCCTGTAGCAGATTTCTGCCTGCTGGTGGGCCCTGTAGACAGCTGCGACTCCAGGCCTGTGGTAGATTTCCATGTGTTGCTGGTCACCAGACATTCAGGACCTCCTCCATCCCTGGTACACCCCATGCAATCACATAACAACCCACCCTATCATTTAATGACTACAACTGGAAAAACATGGTATTACGCTCACTGAGCAAAGTGGTTGTGCTGCATCTTGCTTAAGGACTGCTTTGCTCAATAACCAAGATGCTGGTTTTAATTGCGGTTGTAAGTCAAGGACTAACTGTATCCCTTTCCCCCAGTTATGTAAAATCCCAAATGCAGATTAAAATGCCTGTCATTATATGCTAAATAGGCATAATTTATTTAGAAGCTCAATTAAAGAAAATAGCTACAGTTTATTTTACATGTGTAAAAAATTACCTGTAGATGCAAACATGTAAATTTACCTGTAAATACGTTTACCTGTGAATGTAAACATGTAAAAATTTACATGTGTAAAAATGTGCCTGTGGGAATAAAAATGCAGTATAGCACTTTACAGTTGCTATGGTAACAAAAGACTGCCTGAAGCAAAAGAAAATCATCCGATCTGTGATGAGGAAATAATCTTCAGTTCTGCCTAATGTTATTACAATCACCTCCAAATGTCATGAGAAAATGACATTTTATTCCCCTTTTTAAAAGGCTGTAGACATACCAAGACATCCTCTGCTTTTATAGGCCATACCTGTGTCTCAACTTAGTCCCATCTATTATGTAATGGAGCATTGTGTAATGGAGCAGGATGATGTGACAAACAAAAATCCTTCTCTCTGACAGACATAACCCCAAATTACTTGGTAAAACAGATTATTGGAATAGGAAGAAACAGAGATACAGAGAAAGATCTACCTGGTACAGAGAATTCCAAATGGGTATATTTATAAAGCTGTAACAATGCCTGTCTGTTAACATCCCTCAGATATTTGATATGACAAGCTTGGTAACTAGCTCTCACCTCAAGCACTTTAAAAGAAAAGAAATTAGGAGAATACACCCAACCAAAGTCATAAGTAAAGCTACAGTGGCTCACACATCTAGGAGGATCTCAGCTCTGGTTGGTAGCACTTCAACACTAAAAGGCTCCATAGGAATCACTGAAGATCTCTATTAGTCTGAATCAGGGGTGAAATGTAAAATTTGTTACTATCGGTTCTGTGGGCGTGGCTTGGTGGGGGGTAATGTGACTGGGTGGGCATGGCCACCTTTTTTTAAAAAAAACCTTTCAAAGCATTTTTTCTAATGCTTTAAAAAGCCTCTGCTGATCAGGCAACTCAGCTGGGATCATCAGAGACTTTTCAAAGCATTTTTTTTACCACCTCTTCGGCCAAGAGGTTGCAGAAAAAAATGCTTTGAAAAGCCTCTGATGATCCCAGCTGAGCCGTGCGATCATCAGAGGCTTTTTAAAAAAAAACTTTTAAAAGCATTTTTTCATCGGAAGAGGTGGTAGAAAAAATGCTTTTAAAAGTAAAAAAAAAGCCTCTGATGATCATGCAGCTCAGCTGGGCAGGGTGGGCGGGCGGGCACAGGGATTTTTGCTACCGGTTTTCTGAACCACCCGCCGCCATCACTACCAGATCGGGTGATCCGGTCGGAACCGGGAACATTTCACTCCTGGTCTGAATGCAAATTATAGCATTAAGTTACTAGCAAGCATTTTACAGATGGTTACTTCATTCCCCCTTACCCTGCCCCGCTGTCTTTGTCAATTCCTTGAGCTTTGAGGGCTGAGGATGGAAACTATTACCTAAAATGGGTCTGAATTTGCCAGGTTGAAATATATCTGTATATCTTGTCATGGTCTAATCACAGAAAAGGAGAGCAGTGAAAAACTGTGGCCTTACATTACATCAGTTGCCCACTCAACTAACTTATCTTGGTGATGCCCTGCCTAAATTTCTTTCTTCATTTTTCTCTCTCTCAAGTTTATCTTCCTTCCATGTTTTACTAGGCTATATTTTCCTTTTTATTTTTTATTTTTACTGTTCAGGACTTGCTCTGAGGCATCAACAACCAAGTGAATTTTTAACCCAGTTTATCCTGGGTTAAAATTTCTTACATTCTTAGTTTCAACTTCTACATTTTCCTGCCAACAGCAAGACATAACTGTGCTTTGCAATAGGGAAGGGGAATTCATTTTAACCGAGAACATAAAAAAAGGAAGCAAGATTTTAATGTTGCATAAAGAAACAAATGAAGATAGAATTAGCCACCAGAGTAACAGAATAACAGAGTTGGAATGGACCTTAGAGGTCATCTAATTCAACCCCCTCTCAAGCAGGAGGCTCTATACCAGTGATGGCTAACCCTTTTGCCATCGCGTGCCAGGAGTGAGGGGTGGGGGAGGTTCATGTGCCCACACTCATAATTATATGCGCCTCACCCTGCACATGCGTGTGCAACCCCCCTCCCACCTCTGCTACTGGCATGCGTAGGCCCGTTTTTCTTTCTCACCTGGCTCCAGATCCTCTCTTTGCATCTGGGGAGGGTGAAAACAGCCTTCCCCACCCACTTGGAGACCCTCCGGAGGCCTGAAGTGGCCCATTTCCCAACTCCCAGTTGGACAGGAAATAATGTTTTTTGCTGTCCCCAGCCTCCCGAGACTCCTAGAAAGGCTCGGGAGGCTGGGGACAGCAAAAAAGTCACTTCCTGTCCAACTGGGAGTTGGGAAATGGGCCTCTGGAGGGCTTCCGAAGGGGGTAGGAAAGGCTGTTTTCACCCTCTCCAGATGGATAGAGAGGATCTGGAGCCAGGTGAGAAAGAAAAACGGGCCTTCCTCCCCCTCCAGGCCCTCCAGAGGCAGGAAACAACCTGTTTCCCTGCTTCTGGTGGGCCCAGAAGGCCCAAAAATCAGTTGGCTGGAGTGCACATGCGTGCCAGAGCTGAGCTGGTGATGGCTACGTGTGCCACTTGTGGCCTGTGTGCCATAGGTTCACCATCATGGCCCTATACCATTCGAGACAAGTGGCTGTCCGTCTCTTCTTAAAAGCCTCCAGTGATGGAGCACACAAAACAACCATGTTGAGTTTAAACAAATATCATGCGTGCTGTGCTGTGAGGCTGCTGCTTTATTGCTTATTCCACTATTGATATCTAGTAACACAAGTGGAATAGACAAACACATTGTGAGTTGGCATCATAATAGAATTTGTGATATAGGTGTGACTGGGAAGAAGTGACTGTACCAGAGGGGTAATTCTGAATTTCATATTTAAATTACAGCTATCTCCCCAGAGCTATCTGCTTCACATTTAATTAATTATCTGGATAGTAACTCATGGGCTGTCAGACGGTACAAGGATTTTGAGAAGAAAATAAATATGTATAATGCAAATTCAAGGTAAAGTATGGCTTCTTGAGAAAACTGGAAGAAAGGAGCAATGTCAGCTATTGCAATAAAAGAGAGGGATTTTATTGTGGTCATTCAGTTTAAACTATGAAATGAGGTTAAATCTGGTTCACAATAAAGCAAACACACCCACTTCGGAGCACCTTTTCATACAAGCTTTCTTAGATACGACAGCATTGCATGCCAACTATTATCTCTTGTGAAGCACATTGACTTCTAGTTTATCCCCATATAAAGTGTAGCTAAAATTGTTCTATCTGCATCTCAAATCATCTTCAGTGAAATAGATTTGAAATGTCCATTCCTGTCTATGCCAGTTTGGACATTTAGAATACGTTTATCTACTCAGTTCCCTTGGATCAGGGGTGTCAAACTCATGGCCCGCAGGCCGGATGCATCACGCACTGGCCACGCCCAACCCCATTTTAGCGAAGGGGGAAAAAGTCACGATACATCACATGATGACAACGTGACGATGCGAGTTTGATACCCCCGCCTTGGGTAGTACAGAATTTCTTAAAGGCACATCACACCACTCATCTTAATTGAGATGACTTCCTTTTGGGTGGGCAAAGAAACTAGGAAAACGAAAGCATTAATTGCATATATTGTCACTGATTTTAAGGAAAGTACTGGAAATCTGACTGCTTCTGCTAACCTTTGCATGGAGCTTTTCTCCATCTGCTGGCTGCAAAGAATAAGCTCAGTTGGAATCAGGATTGTAGAACAATAATAGTAGCTAAGCTATATTAAATTTTATTTTTTTTAAAAAAAATCAACCCCCAAGTTTAATTATGCATATCCATAGCACATAGCTTTAACCAAAATATACCCAACTGTACTTTATGTGCTTCTGAATAGTTCATATGTTGTTTCTGTTTGAGTTTTCATAGATCATACTATGTACCGTTTTAAATATTTTTCAATTCCATCTATTAGTAGAAAACTATTAGTAATTTTAATGTACTTGTGCTGAAGATAAACTAAATGCACTGAAGCAATCCTGATACCGAAATCTTATTAAAATAAGTACAGTACATTTAATTGTATTAAGCATCATATTCTATTACTACTACTATCACCACTGTTACTATTGATGGTTAATAAATATTCAGAAATCAAATGATATCTTTCTAACAATTTTCTTCTTTCTTTGGTTATTTTGTATCCTAACAAAATATGTATTGAAATTTGGAGATTCCTCAAATGCATGAGAATAATAGCAAAATGATCCTCATGATCTCTATTTACTAATGCCAGCATAATATGGCTAGGGCAGGAATATTTTTTGTGAGTGAATGAATGATTAACAATCTCAAAGGAAATAGTTTTTGGAGCCAATGTAAATCATATAAAATAGATTTCTGCAGGTTTCTTTCTTTATTTCCATTTATCTTTACATATAGATAGAGCAGGGGGTCTCAAACTATGGGCCGTGGACCACATAGGGCTCGCTGAAACCATTAATCTAGCCTGCGCAGGACTACGGGGCTGCCCCATCCACCTGCCAGCCCCCACCCTTCAGCCGAGCACAGGACTTACCTTCGTGAGCCCCTTGGGCTGGAACTGGAAGGTAAGGCCAACATTTTTGGCCTGCAGAATGCTTCTGGAGGTGAGGGAAGTGAAAAATAGGGTGCACAGATGCCCTGGGAGGCCAAAAACATGCACATTTTTGGCTTTCCCTGCCTCCAGAAGCACTCTGCAGGCCAAAAATGGGGCACATGGAGGCTCCCAGGCCATCTGAGGACCCCATTTGTGACCTCCCCTGCCTCCAGAAGAGAGAGAGAGAGAGAGAGAGAGAGAGAGAGAGAGAGAGAGAGAGA
>WNWU01000057.1:232201-268413 GCA_012654045.1 Ptyas mucosa | reverse complement strand
AGAGAGAGAGAGAGAGAGAGAGAGAGAGAGAGAGAGAGAGAGAGAGAGACACACACACACAGAGTCTATGAACTCTCTAGTGTTCTAGTGGAGAAAAAAAGAGAGAAAAAGAGAGACACACAGAGAAAGAGAGAGATAGCCTGAAAGAGAGAGAGAAAGAGAGAGGGAGGGAAAGAGAGAGAGAGAGAAGACAGACAGGCAGACAGACAGAGAGAGAGTGAGAGACTTGTTGATTGTAAACTCCTTGGGTCTGAGAAGAATTGCTGCAAAACTGAGTTTCCAGAAGTGGACCACTAGACTCCTAAACAACTGAAAAAATGATCTAGTAAAAAGAAAAGTCAACCAAAAGAACAACATGCAAACAAAAGCAAATAAATCACCCCCAGAAGCAAAACAAATTAAAGTTTAATTTGTGTGCATTGTTTAATGGACTGCTAAATTGGCCATGCCTACCTAGTCACATGACCACCTAGCCACATCCACCCAGCCAAATTCTCTCCCCCCCCCCACCTTTTACTTGGTATGACTTTGTCAACCATAATTATTAACATTTCTTGGAAAATGTACCAGATTTTATACATGAGGGTTCCCTGTTAATATTCTAGATCAGGGATGTCAAACTCAAGGCCTGGGGGCCAGATCTGGCCCATGAGGTACTTAGAACTGGCTTAGATCTGGCCTGCAGGGCTGCCCTGGAAACAGCGAAGGAGTGGCCTACGATGCCTCTGCCAATGAAAACGGAGCTCGGGAGGGCAGGGGGTCTCAGGAGGCTGTCACAGATGAAAACGGAGCTTGGGAGTCAGTTTTCTCTGGCACAGCATTCAGGCTGCCACAGGTGCCCCTGACAGAAATGACATCGAGCTGGCCATGCCCACCCTGGCTACACCCACCCTGGCTCCCTGAGGTCAAACACAACCCTGATGCGGCCCTCAATGAAATCAAGTTCAACACCCCTGTTCTAGATGAAATAAAGAGGCATCATATTTCTGTTCCCCTGGTGTTTCCAGTACTTATTGTATGTACTTATTGTATAATGAAATAAATGTGAATTTTCCACTGGACAAAGGAAAATTGCATTGTACTATATGTTTTTGTGTGTGCACAAGATTATATACATCCTAAAGCTCCACAATAATGGGAAGTGTTAAAAATACAGTTGTTTTCCCAAATGTAAATAAAAAACCAGATAAACTCAACCCATTAAAAGTTTAAAATAATTTTTAAAGACTGCTGAATAGCCTTTGAATGAAGTTATGGAACAGAAACCATCCAAACACCTGCACTAGTAATTTAAAATAGGTGATTAGTGCACACAGTATTCCTCTTTAACTGAGGCCAATTATCATTCAAATGTACTTATCTAGCTTAGCTACAATGGGCTAATAAGCATGTGGTAGATTTTGTTTACTCAACTGTCTAGACAAAGGAGGTAATTAAAATAGACTCAAGAGCTGACAATGGGAAAGCCAATGGATTTAATACATAATGACTGAATGCAAATCTCATGAAGGAAAATAAGTCAGTTTGGGAAGGCTTAATTTAAAACATAGGTTTAGATGTCTTTTAATGGACAGTATTTAAATAACATAGAAATCTAACAAATAACTAAATCACAATGCTTAGCCACTTAAACCAGTATTAATCATTATTGACTGTCATCAGCTCTCCAAAGCCGTGACTTTCAGATCAGTTGCTTTTTTAACAAGGTGTGCTGTGTTTTGAACCTGCAACCTGGTAGTCATGTGCTCTGTTAATGAGATATGGCCCTATGCTAGAACAATCAGATACCTGATATAGATATATATATATATATTTAAAAATGGAAGTTTAAGGAAAACTTAGGGCCACTTAAAAAAGTTAAAATATACAAAACGTTCCAATAAAAGAGAATATATGTAGCTCAGGGTTGAACTGTGGAATCCTTGGTGCTTTCTGAGCTGGGTTATGTGCTTGGGGACATTTCATTATTCAACTGGGTAACATCATCAGTGCTAGTGAGTGTAGTAGTTTGCTCTCTATGTACAGTAGATTGCCATGTTAATGCAAATATAGGAGCCTGGTTTAGCTCAGCAGACTAAAAAAAGCATAGTGATTAGTGCAGCTGTCTGCAATTACTGTAAGTTCGAATCTCACCAGGCTCAAGGTTGACTCAGCCTTCCATACTTTCTCTGGTAGGTTAAATGAGGACCCAGTTTATGGGGGCAATAAGCTGACTTTGTATAAATATTCAAAAGTATGAAGGCTATTGCTTAGCGCATTGTAAGCCGCCCTGAGTCTCCGGAGAAGGGCAGCATTTAAATCAAATAAAAATAAAAATAAAAATATGGATTTATCTTTGGAAATACTGATAGAGCATGTTACAGGATATAAACAGGAAGCAAACCCCACACTCTCTAGCACTAATTACGTTATCTAGTCAGGTAATAAAATATCTCCAAGTAAACAACCAAGCTCAGAGAGTACAAGAACTCTGCAATACAGAACGTTATATGGAAGTATGCCCTCTCTATCACTGCCCTTGGCCTCTGCAACAGCATCTCCTCAGAGATGCAGATTGGTACCTATTCTCCTGGCATTCAGAAGATCTTAAGATCTGGCAGTGTTTGCAGGCCTGACATTTGTATTTATAAAGCCCATGCCATTTTTTAAAGAAATATAAATTGCTTTTTAATCTGGGCTGTTATGCATTATGGTCATATTTTTAACTGTTTTAATTTTCTATTCTGAAGTTGTAAGCTGCCCAGAGTCTTTAAGACTGAGTGGCCATGATAATACTAACAACAATAATAATAAACATTAAAAATATTACATGTATCATAGTATATATTTAAAACAACAATATTACCTTAACCTTGTTGATATCAACATTAAATTAAATTAAATGTGCAGTACATACAGTTGCTAATTAGTGGAACTTGAAGCAGCGATCTTTTAATATAATCTGTCAGAAAAAGTAGAATAAAAAAATATCAAGAATCTTTGGACTTGGAAAAAATGAGCAGGAGAACGGAACCTCTTAATTATCACATAAAATTGAAGATGATTTGATTTTTTTTTTAGTGCCATCTCAGAATGATCCTTTTCCTAGGAGAAATTAAAATGATAAGAATATAAATGAGAATTTGAAAGTCTAAAAGATGCAGTCAGGAGAAATTTATTCCGAATATCTGATATGTTTCTTCCTATAAGCCATTTCAGAGAATATGTGTATCTGAGGCTACAAGTTGAAGCAAATTGACTATATACATAGTCAGAATTGGAATCCAGCTGGAAAAAAAAATCTGTAAGGATCAATAGACACTTTTCTAAAGCCTGATTAAATATGTGGGAAGTGATTTTTTTCAAAAAGGGTTTTGAAGAAAAGAAACTCCAATTCTTTCCTATGTATAACACATATTGTCCATTTGTATATTCTCGTGCTTTTAAAAGTCTCTACCGGCTTCACAGAAGACTTTTTAAAAAAAAAATTAAAAAGTTTTTTATTAATCACAAGACTTTTTGAAGCTGAGTTCCAGCAACAACTGTAGAAAGCTTTCATTTTAATGAATTGCTAAATTAGACATGCCTTTTTCTGGAAAATTCTTTTTGCATTGCTGACTATCTTTATTTCTGTTTATGTTTATGAAAGAGGAAATGGATCTATATGATAAAATACAATGTATATAGGTATATTCATTGTATTTTATCATATAGATCCATTTCCTCTTTCATAAACATAAACAGAAATAAAGATAGTCAGCAATGCAAAAAGAATTTTCCTATATACTATATACCTATATACATTGTATTTTATCATATAGATCCATTTCCACTATTTGCCCATGTAAGAATGGGCAAATAGTGACATTAGACAGTGCTCACATGTAATAACTTCTCAGAGAAGATCAAAAGCAAGCAATCCAGTTGTAGCTTTCTCCAATTATATAAAGTACATAAAATCTGAATCTGTATATACACTATGTGTGTTTGTTTCCTACATTGTGCCACATGCATTTCTTCAAGGTAAATTATTTTATTAGGGTTATGACTTTGTTTCTGGGAAAATGAACAGTCTATTACTTACATCACAGGTTTCAGGGGTTTAACACCCTTCAAATGCCTTATCTCTATCTATGAGGCACAGCTTGAAGTTAATTCAGAAACAGTCTGTTGCTTCACCTTGGCAGTTATGCTTATCTAGAAGTTACTCCCACTGGAAACATACTTTGGTTATTTTTAAATAAACTTTGCTTAAGCTTGTGCTTTTAATTTATTCATCATGACTACTTTACAAACCATTGACTATTGCTTATGGATAGTAATTAATAATGTAATTTGTCTATATTCAATTTTGTAAACAGGAACTCTTTGCCCATCAAATGGATGAATGGATGGATACATGACAGACAGACAGACAGACAGACAGACAGACAGACAGACAGATAGATAGATAAAAACAAAGTAGATAATATTATTATTATTAGTTTGATTTATATGTCGCCCTTCTCCGGACACTCAGGGCGGCTTACAATGCTTTTAAGCAATAGCCTTCATATTTTTGTATATCCCTGCTTTTTGGCCCTCCCTAAGCAGTGTTCTATTTTATGCAAAGTCAGCTTATTGCCCCCACAAACCGGGTCCTCACTTTATCTACCTCGGAAGGATGGAAGGCTGAGTCAACCTTGAGCCTGGTGAGAATTGAACTCACAGTAATTGCAGGTAATTGCAGCTAATTACTACTTTAACAGTAGTTTAGTCCACTGCGCCACCAGGCTCTTACTAAATATGATTTAGGTTTTATTTATTAAGACTAAACAGAACTCCAGTGGGGTCAATGATATATAGGGGCTTAAAATAAATGAAAGGGCCATGTAAACCTTAGTTCCTCAATTTATAACCTGAAATTGATGTTTTAGATTAGATGGCTTTTGATTATGTAGGCTGCATGAGAAGAACACTGACTTGGAAACAGTCCTGATTCTCTTCAAAGTTCACAAATCTGTGTCTTATCTGTTGTGTACCACTGCCTTGATTTGTAAGAAGGTCAAAATGATTTGCATGCCCTGTCATCACAATGTTGATATCCTTTATCAACTTAAGTGCCTACGTTGTCTGCACTTTCTTTCCATGAAAAAATCATGAGTGCACTTGACATGTCTATCCGTGGCACAAGTTCCCCAACAAGTCATAGTACGTAATGCTGCCAACAAGTTCTACATTTAGAACTGGAATTTGACAAATATGAAAAGCTTGAAAATTCTGAGGGCACGGCATTATTTATAACACTTTCCCCCCCTTCAACACTCTTTCTATTTGTTATTGTATTTATGAGAAGGAAAGATGTGAAAAGAGATGTGAAAAATGGTAGAACTTAAAAGATTCAACAGGAGGTAAACATGCTAGAGTTGAAGGTGGTGATATATTACCCTATCCATCCTTTTAAACAAATCCATATTTCTTGTTGTATGCAGGTTTGTCTAATGTGCATCCTTTTAAAGTACAATTGTTATATGCAGTTTTCTATCATATAGATTTGTAACATGTTCATACATCTTCCTTAAACAAAATTACACATAAAATATTATTTGGCATGCAATTTCCCTTATATTTTTGGTGACATCTCTCATTGCGGTATAAGATACTTTGTACAAAATATTAAGTAGATGATGTATGTATGTACATTACATACTGATGTATTGTCACTTTTCTTGGCAGGGATAAACTTATTCTAGTGGGTCCATCATAATTTCTTTTACAACTCTGATGGTATGGGTTATGTCTATAAAATATACAATGCCTGTATAATTTATTCATTTTTAGTCATGAAATAAACTGAAACATCTGGCAGAAAGTTATTATTTTTTTCTCATCAAGGGAACTGAATACTACATAGGCTTGGATAAATTTAATTGCACTTTAATAAGGAGGAATATTTTAAAATGTGTTCAAGTTCTGGAAATGGTCATACATTTTAGAGCTGCAGAGGTGAGCTAAAATTAGAACACTATATACTTATGATACATTACTTATTAATTAGATTTTATATTGCCTTTATTATATTACAAATAATTCAAGGTGGCAAACATT
Organism: Ptyas mucosa; assembly: GCA_012654045.1. Taxonomy (NCBI): domain Eukaryota; kingdom Metazoa; phylum Chordata; class Lepidosauria; order Squamata; family Colubridae; genus Ptyas; species Ptyas mucosa. The sequence continues at coordinate 262,347 of WNWU01000057.1, read as the reverse complement.
CCTAATACCTTCCTCCTCCTCTTTTCCCCCACAGCAACAACCTTGGGAGGTAGGCTGGGCTGAGAGAGAGTCAGGGGTGGGTTCTAACCAGCTTTACTACCGGTTCTCTTTGTACGTGCGCTTTGGGCGCAATCGCCTCTTTGGTTGCATGCTTTGCGCGTGATCACCACGCGCATGCTCACTTTGCTCGCCTGCACACCAAACTTGAGCGTGCAGAGTTGCAAATCTGCCCAGCTGAGGTGCAGTAATCCGCTCTACTGCACCTCTCAGCTGGGCAAAAAAAGAAGAAGTATAAGGTCTACATAACGCCGGGGCGGGTGGGAGGGCCCAGCTCCCGAAGACAGAGAACTGGTTTGGGGACATCATATCGTCACCACTACCGTCTCTCGCGAACTGGTGTGAACCGGGAGCAACCCACCACTGGAGAGAGTGATTGGCCAAAAGTCACCCAGCTGGCTTTCATGCTTAAAGCATGAAAGTGAACTCAGTCTCCTGGTTTCTATGCCAGCATCTTAACCACTATATACAGTATATCTGATTTATTTACAGATATCCAAATTGAGGATAGGGAAGCTCACTGACACTATTCAAAATTATTCAAAACTGAAGAATCAATGCCTCTTTATTCTTTAGCCATCAGGGCCACTGTTGAAAATTCTGGGGATTGAATTGAAGCTACATTACCAAGTTGCCTTTTTTCCCCCATGAGACATGCTTTCAGTAAAAGATAACCTCTATAATGGGCTAATCTGAAAGGAGGTGTGTGCATTGGATACTGGAAGTCGAAGTTAACTTCTCATTTCCTAAACTGTCCTAAATTCAGTTAGCTTCTACAGATGGTAATCTTATTTTTGGAAGGGAGGATATCCTATTTCAGGCACTGTTTCATGGCTAACAAGAACAAGTGCCTGAATTCATTCGATGAGCCAAGCTAAAATCAAATAACCATGCTTACTTACTGAAAAAAAATCTAGCTCTTGTACAAATTGACAGTGACCAGTTAGAGATGGTGACCAGCTAGAGAAGCAATGAACCACATGATACTGCAATTGTCTGAAAAGTTTTTTTTTGTTTTGTTTTTTGCTGTTCCTTTAAGAAGGCAGAAGAAGAACATCATGGCTTCTAAATCTAAGGGACTGGTTTGGACAAAACTCAAGAGCACTTTTTCGTGCAGCTGTTGATAAAAATAGGATCGCCAACATGATCGCCAATGTCCAATGACGGATATAGCACAAGAAGAAGTTCCTTTAAGAAATACACTGGTCGTATGGATTTTTTCCCCAGATATTGATGTATATACATGCACACCTACAAATTAAAAACTATAAATATAAAGCTTTATGAGTTCCAAAATAGCACAAATCCCTCCTGACTTTCCTACATCTGCTTTCTTCACTTGATTAATGTAATGCAATATTAGAAACACACTAGTTGTAACATACCAGTGTTAACACAGAAGGCCCAGCATGCTTTGGATGCTATAAAGATCTGGCTATATAGTCTGATGTAACAGAAATCAAAATGTATGATTGAACAATTTCTTTGTAAAGGAAAATGCCTTAGAGTCTCTTATATCCCAAGCAACATTTGAGCTGAATCTGTTGTTGGCCTCCTTAAAAGAATATTATAAGAAAGTAATTGGTACAATGTGTCTCCCTTGGCAAACCAGAACACATTGCTCCTAAATGACTGCTGCTGAACATATTTTGCTTTCTTTACCCAGATGAAATGTATGCTTAATTAATCAGAAAGCAGCGAAAGAGTAGAAACAGCTGGTGACAGGACATGTTTCTGAAAAGTCATCTTCCAGCTGTTCTGGATAGCTGCTTACTTCTTGAAAATGTATGTTTTGACATTCAGGAAAAAAAAAGTGTGCATGAGGGGTATTCACAGTTTACTACCATTATATAAACACCACTACAGTTAATGAGGTATGGTTCTTCATCATGGAGGCCAGAGATGGGATGAACTATGAAAGGGGGTGGGAGGAGAAAATGAAGCATGTTACTATGTCAGCCTTCTGGCTGCTCAAGTATTGGAGAATATACAGTATATTTCCAAAGAATGCAAAGTCTTTCTTCTTTTTTCCAATTTCATATTACAACCCCTTGTATCAGAGGTGGGTTTCAGGAGGTTCTGACCAGTTCTGGAGAACTGGTAGTAACAATTCTGAATGGCCCTACCTCCCAAGCCCCAGCTGATCGGGAGGAAATGGGGATTTTGCAGTAACCTTCCCCTGGATTGGGGAGGGAATGGAGATTTTACAGTAACCTTCCCCTAGAATGGGGTGGGAATGGAGATTTTACAGTATCTTTCCCATGCCATGCCCACCAAGCCACACCCACAGAACTGGTAGTAAAATTTTTTGAAACCCACCACTGCCTTGTATCATATCACATACTGTTGGGAAAGAATTTGCAGATCCTGGAATTAATGGGTGATCTTGACAGAATTTCACTCTTAGCCTTAACCCACACATTCAAACACAGTTATATAGTACACACATGCAGGGTTGGAGATGGGAAATGGATTTCTAGGGTTCTTTTTATTTATATAAGAAAGACTTTAGATTACGTAACTCATTTACCAGAGAGAGATAGGAAAGCAAAGAAAAGCAGGAACTGGTAACAGTTGTGGAGTATCTATCAAACCAGTAGTAACAAGTAAAAGTATACCATCTCTCTACTAACCATCACTACATCTGCTGGGTGTAATGGTGGAAAGGATTTTAGGTTCAGGAAACTAATGCCTGCACTATAGAATCTCTCAATAAAAATAGTGTGTAAAAATGCTTGAAGGACATAGAAAATAAGGAAGAGAGAAGAAAGGTGTAGCTGGGGTGTAATATAGAGGAACTAAATAGATTTTATTCATGCAGAAGGTGGCAGAAGGAACAGCTTAGAACCCAAATATAAAGGGCTGGCTCACCACAGTTTGAAAACTGCAAAACAATTCACCTTATCATCTAAGAGCCATGGTGGCGCAGTGGTTAGAATGCAGTACTGTAGGCTACTTCTGCTGACTGCCAGCTTACTGCAATTTGGCAGTTCAAATCTCACCAGGCTCAAGGTTGACTCAAGCTTCCATCCTTCCAAGGTGGGTAAAATGAGGACCCAGATTGTTGGGGGCAATATGTTGACTCTGTAAACCACTTAGAGAGGGCTGTAAAACACTGTAAAGCGGTGTATAAGTCTAAGTGCTATTGCTATTATTATCTAAGTGGACATCAATTCTTAGTGCAATATAATTTCAGCTTCAGTTCTGTAATACAGGAAACAGGTTATGTGATAAAACTGTTTCTGGATTGTACAACTGCTGAAAAGTGCTTGGCTTGTAACCTAGAGCTCGTTTTAGTATAAAGACTTATCTTTATTCTTTTAGGGGGATTTTATTTTGAATATGTCTGGAGATAAAGAAATCTTTTTGGATAAAGAGATAGTTTTTAAATTAACAAGGACCCTGAAATGAAAGCTTCAGGATATTTCTACAGTTATTTCTAGAAAATAAAGGTGACTGGTGCAACTGCTTCAATGAGTGTTTAAGAGAAATGGGAAGACACCCCTACAGAGGTGGCTGACTGGGTGGGTGTGGCTGGGGTGGACTGGGGCCAGGGTGGCACAGGCCAGTCCTTTCCCATCTCCGAGATGGCCTAGCGGGACAATTCTGAGCCTATCGCAGGCCAGATCCGGCCTGTGGGCCATGTGTTTGACACGTCTGGTCTAGAATGTTGCAGCTAAAATAAGTTTTTCTTGTTGGACAAAACCAAGTACAGAGAGTCTTTGACTTGCAACCATTTGAAGTTACAACAGGATTGAAAAATCTGACTGACAGCTGGGGGTCAGTCATATTATCAGAATTTGGGCTCTTGGCAATTGGCATGTATTTACAACAGTTGCAGTGTTCAGGAGTCATGTGCAAACTTCCCAGCTGATAGAAACCAGATTTGCTTAATGGTTGCATGATTCTCTTAACCTCTACAGTGATTTGCTTAACAACTGTGGGGGGGAAAGGTCATAAAATTGGGCTTGACTTATTTAACAACTGCCCTGCTTAGCAATAGAAATTCTAGTCCTAATTATGGTCATAAATTGAGGACTACCTGTAATCTACTTTGAATAATCCATTGTGGCATGGGTCTCCATTGGATATATGATGGAGGAGTCACCGTCCCTCTGGGTTAGGAAAGCAGATATTAGCTCTTTCACCTTTTAATGGATGGCTTTATATCCTCCCCCTTCCTCCTTAATACCACAATCAGTTTTCTTGAAGGATCACAGTTATGGGATTTACGCTCCTAGTTCTCTTCCCTGGGAATATAAATCGATCTTGCCCACAGACAAGATTTTAAAAGTCTTGTTTGCCTTTGAATACAAATACAGAAAACAATTTTACATGCATGCAAGGCGATTGCTGTGCACCTTTGCAGTGAGAATGTCATCTGGATTTGCAAACTATCTTTAGATGAATTGAACTGGCTTATTAATAATGCAGCGGTCACAATGGTATGTAATGCCTCTGACCAATAAAAAATTTCAACAGAACAGCTTGGCTTTTAAAAGCTAGAATAAGAAATCTATATACAAGCTGGGATCCAGTTTAGGAGAAAAGGTTTTGTTACAGAATATGTGATGTACATTTAAATCTCAGTATACATGTGTCAGAAAGGAAAGTACCTGACATGTTATGCCATCTCTCTGACAATTGGAAAAGAAATAGTTACAAATCTTCATAACATGCATCTTCTTTTAGGCCTGAACTGAAATGAATTCAAATTAATCGGCTAAACAATTTTGAAAATCCTTGAAATCAGTAGTTCACAAAAACAGAATTTGATTCATAGTCACAAGCAAATCAGTATATTATATATGGGAAAGGTACCCCTCCCCAGGATTTTTTCTTATTGATACTGTATATCAATTATACATTGGACTAGAACTAGGAAAAACAATTTTGAGTCTTTCTTCATCCACAGGAACTCACTGTGTGATTTTGGGTCTGATACTGTCAGGCCCAAACTCTCAGGCCATCGTTGTTATGGAAATAAAAAGAAAGCTCTTGGAGGAAAAAGAGATAAAAACCTAATAAATAATTATCCCATGTTATTTTTGCTACAAATGTTTGTAACAGTAACAGAGTTGGAAGGAATCTTGGAGGTCATCTAGTCCAACCCCTTGCTCATGCAGGAGACCTGTACTAGGGATTCAAACCACCAAACTACCAACCTTTCTGATCAACAAGCTTAGCATCATAGCCACTGAGCCACCTAGTCAGGCTCAATTTGTGACAATATTGAACCTAAAGAAGAATTAATACATTTTCCTATGGGTTTAGGTTCAACGAAAGGCTGTAATGGTATGAGGGGATGACATTGAGAGGTTGGGCCTAAGGAATGGTTAGTTAAGAAATATCATAGTCCATAATTGGATAATGGGAGGAACAAGAAGCTCAGAAGAGACCCTCCCTAACTTTTGATGGTATAAAGGATACCAGGACAATTCTTTTTTTCAGATTTGCAAGATTCTTTAATGTAGGCTTACAATAAAGTAGAATTAGCTTATCCGGTCATATTACTAGTCTGGTCTACTTGATAAGGCTGACAGTGGCAGAGTAGATGGAAGAATCACCTATGACTATGGGTAGAGCTTTGAGAAAGAGTCAACTTTACTCCTACACGAATAAGGCAATGTATCTCTTTCCTAATCAACCCTCATTTCATTTTGACTGCTCCTCATTTTAATAGTTATAGCTATACCATGTTTCCCTGAAAATAAGACCCTTTCTTATATTTTTTTGAACCCTGAAATAAGCGCTTGGCCTTATTTTCAGGGAGGTCTTATTACTTTGGGGTGCCTGGAGCAAGACAGGGCTCCTCTTGCCGTCTTACCTGATTTCCAGCTCTCTCTCCCTAACTCTAACCAGAGGAAATGGCAGGGACTGGCTGCGCATGTGGTTAAATATTTTTGGGAGGACTTATTTTCAGGGAGGGCTTATTTTTGGGGGAGGGGCTTATTTTACCACATGCACTCAAAAGCCCGATTGGACTTATTATCAGGGGCTGTTTTATTTTCAGGGAAACAGGGTAGGTCCTCACAGCTGTGGCTTTATGAGATCATTATGACAGCAAGGATGCTGCTTAGCTTATAGATTTCTGATTTGATTTTTTAGTATTCCATAACCTGAGATGGAGGATGGGGAGAGGAGGGAGTGTGTCTACAAAGACAGACATTTCTATTCGCATAGAAATATAATGATTCAGAAAACTCTGATTTGTTCCTTTTGAAATGTCTTTCTAAAGATTTATTGCGTTTATTTTAGATGGGAAAAAAAAGATGACCTGGGGGATATCACCACTTTACAGATCTACATATATTACCACTAGGACAGTTGATTCTAATTGCATTACTGCTTTTTTTTTTTATATAACCAAGCACTTAAATGTAACTATTTCAAAATAAACTCTTCTGAACTCTAACAACTTCATTCAGAATGGCAAACAAAGCACAGGAGGCACATCTGTTAGGAGTATCTGAGAACTGAAGAACTATTCTAATCAGAGCTTTGGAAATTTTCATTCTCTATTTCATAGTGGAAATATTTGAGGCTTTCTTTTCATTCTTTTTAATACTGCAGGCTCATTTTTGAAAATTTCTAAAGGATCATATGCATTTTTGAAAAATACAGCTGGTAGCACTATTCTTGCAATTTGTTAAGAAACACATGCATTACAACTGACTCATGTTAAAATTTGAATTTATTTGATAAAAGTTTACTGTACTGTTCTTTAGAAAGACTATATTTTTTTTACAAATGAACATTTGAGGAAAATGTATGAGTGGCAGCTATCTGATCCTCTGTAGAATATTCTATTTGATAGACTGTGATTGCTAATAAACAAGAGTACTTTCAAGGTCTCTGAAATCTAGACCAATGTCATTATCACCATATGACAAATTTGGAACAGAATAACGAATGTTCTTGAATGAAAAATAAATTGAATCTGGAACATTATATCTCATTCTTTCTTTAAAAAATATTCCATGTTTAATTATCTGAGATTGGTATCTAACAATGTGACATACTGCAAAGTTAAGGGATGGAGAACTTATTCCTGTTCAGATGTTCCTAAACTACAGTTCCCGGAATTCCTCACTGTTGACCGTGTTGGAAAGTGTGATTCAGTTGTTGGAAAGTATGTTTGATCACTATTTGGAAGTGATCATGTTTGTCACTATTACAGAGATAGCTGAAGGATAGCTTGGTGTGTTGAAAATGCATAGAAACCTATCGGTTTCCTGTATTTTTGTTGAAATAAAGATTTCATGAAGAACATTAACTAGGAAAGTTCAATGTCAGTGGAATCCACTTCTTTATGGTATGTACTCTATATGGATGGTATATCTAGGAATAGTAAATCTATATTAATCATAAACACAGGACTGATTTTGTGAGTCTTATCTCCCAATTCTTACAATACTTTCTTCTGAAAGAAAAAGCAATGATCATTTTTCTCTCTCCATGCATTTACCCCGCCTGTTAATATTGTGGTATTTGACATAATCCTAGACCATATGGGATTGTAGAACTAAAAAAGGGAAGAGATAATTGTCTATGGCAGCAGCAATTGCAGGTTTATATAAGCAGGACCATTCAGTCAGAGGAGAATTTGCAGATAATATTCACGTGATTGCAATATTCAAGGTGTTGGTTGTCACCTTTAAAGCCCTTCATGACTTGGGACCAGGTTATCTGATGGACCGTCATTTGCTGTCACATCTACTTAACCCACTAGAGCAGGGAGCCAAGGAAGGTTGTGGGTCCCATCCCCTAGGGCAGGGGTGTCAAACTTGTGGCATCACATTGTCATCACTTGACATATGATGACTTTTTTCCCCTTTTGCTAAATTAGGCTTGGGTGTGGCCAGCACGTGATGCATTCAGCCCGCAGGCCGCGAGTTTCACACCTCTGCCTTAGGGAGATACATCTGGTGGGACCCAGAAGAAGGGCCTTCTCCGTGGTGGCTCTCTCTCTCTCTGGAACATAATTCCTCCAGAGATTAGACTGGCCCTCACTCTTCTGGAAGGTGCTGAAGATGTGGTTCTGCCAGTGGGTCAAAGCAGGATGGAGCCCATTAAATGGATTGTATGAATGTGTGTTGTTGCCAGGGTGGGAAGGAGCGGGTGGGGATTTATTATTTTATTATTTTTCTTTTTATTATTTTTAATTATTTCATATGGTGTTTTTATATCCATATAAGCCGCCTTGAGTCGCCATGTGTGGGTAGGCAGCAATATAAATTTTCTAAAATAAATAAACATCCAATTCAAATTATATCTCTGTTTCTAAGTTGCACAAGGAACTGCTGAAAGTAACTACATTTACCACATTAGCAGGCAATGTTGTGCATGAACATTTTTGTAGCTGGTGGATATGATGTTGATTACTAATTTTACTTGTGATTAAATTAACATACAGTAAGCTAGCCTTTAGCTGCATTGCCATAGCAATAGGAATAGTGTGTGGGTGGGACTGATCAGAATTTTTTTATTTCACAGAAAGCACAAATAATTGTTGATGGAGCTCTAACAAAGCATCCTGAGATACAAAAAGGAACAAAACAGGGATGCCCACAATCCCATTGCTCTTATTTATTTTAGTTCTTAAAATCTTGAACAGAAAAATAAGATAGTAGATTGTGGGAATAAAGATTTTAAAAATCATATTAAGGGCTTTTGCAGATGATTTGGGTTTTAAGATCTTTTAAATGGAATTGAATAATAAATAGAAAAACTATTAACTAAAACAATTTGGTATATTAGCAGGTTTTATGATCTATAAACAGAAGATAAAAATGTTAACAAAAAACATGAAAATAGAGGGTTAAACAGAATTGATGAGTATAATGTGTTTTAAGAAGAAAGTAAAATATCTGGGTATCACTACGACAAATATGAATTGTATGTTCAAAATAACTATGTTCAATCATGGAATGTCATTAAAAAGATATATTTAGATGAGAGGAAATACAACAGACATAAAATGATGGTTTTATATCAGACAGTATCTGCTTTGACAACTGATGTACCATTTAAATAGTGGTACGAAGATTCATCATAGTCTGTATAGTAGGAGGGAAGAACCATAGATTAAATATAAGATGTTATAAAATGGAAAGGAAAATAGGAGAGTTGTTTACCTTATTTGAAATTTTATTTTGCAACTTGCTGTTTGGTTTAGAGGAAAGAGTAGTGTGAGAAATAGACAGCTTTTGGCGTTAAAAACATGAGATTTGAATAGCATGGATATCTCTGGTAATTTGGATTTCACAAATCACTATCTTAGACATGCAATGGGTTTCTTATTTACAGTTATGAGAAAGATTTTTCTCAATACTTTTACTGTCTTAACTACCATAATTTTACAGGTATTGAAACCAACAGATGTAGCACATCATCAAACCTTGGTTTAGTAAGATATAATTAAGCATACAGCCTAATTGAAAATTTTCATCCTAGGATTTGCCTTAGATCATGAGTTGACAAATGAGCCATTAACTGCAGATTTTTGTTTCTTCTGAATTGGTAAACAATTGTTAATTATTTCAGAAGAAATTATGATATTACATTTGAGCCATAAAATGTTCACACATAATCAGATACATACACAGGTACTAGATACGATGGCTTGGATCTCACTGCTTTCCTTAGGAAGTCTCTAAAGCTTATGTGATACTGTTGTATCTTCCCCACAACTCCTGGGGACAGCTCATAAGATATGTTCCCACCACTACTCTATGTCAGAAAAAGTGATTTACAAGAAAATAGATAAATCCTTTTTTTCCATAGCATCATGAGGTCAGAAAACATATACCACAGGCCATTAGTACCTATGCAACTAACAACAAAAAACCAAGGCCACTGTCAGACTCAACCATTTGGGAACTCTTGGTATTTAACTGAACTTTTCTCCTCTATAACATATTTTTTGGAGTATAAGATGCACCTTTTTTCCCCAAAAAAGAGGGTGAAAATCTGGGTGCATCTTATACTCTGAATGTAGCCCCACCCAGCTTCTCAAATGGAGGTTTCAGAGGCTGGAAAGAGCATCAGAAATGAAGCTTCAGAAAAGAAGTCCCCAAACAGAGCTTCAGAGGCTTTTTTTCTGAAGCTCTGTTTCAGAGGCTTTCAGAGGCAGAAAAAGGCAGGAAAAAAAGCCCCCCCCCCAAAAAAAAGCAAGGCACAGAGCTCACAACCAAGGAACCTGTTGCTAAAATTCACCTCTGGGAACAGCTGATTGGGGTATTCCAGGAAGCCGATCCACCTGCCAATCAGCTTTTTTCTTATTTTCCTCCCCAAAAACTAAGGTGCGTCTTATATTCTGGTGCGTCTTATACTCCAAAAAATACGATATGTTAAAGGCTGCATCCTTTCCCAAGAATGCTCCCACTGGATCACAAAAATTATAAATCTTTATCACATATTGTAGGATTGGAGACTCTAGCGGACAAATGGAACTTGAAGGACAGAAGGAAATGCTGATGACAAGGTAATGGTCAGATAAAAGAGACCTGAGTTCAGAGCAAGGATGTGGAATGAGCAAACACCTTAGACAAGCCCCTCTCTAGTTCTCATAAAGTTAAAAGGAGGGAGGGAGAAAGTGTATTTATCCCATATATGGGACCCCCTAGCCTGGAATTGAACTTGAATCTTGATGATCACATAGTAATATCAATGACATCTGTTTGGCAATTTCTTGGTACAAAAATCAATCTCCAGAAGGGCACGGCCTTCATCTGCAATATTTTCTCAACTTCTCATCTGATTTCTTGGGAGTCTCCCATCCAAATATCAACCAAGATTGACTTTGCTAATTTTGCTAGCCCAGAAAGCGTTGGCTGAGTGCTGATGGATGAATGAACATTACTTACAGGAAAAATATAGTTATATATCATCCTTCCCTGAATAAAACAGGAGGGAAAAAATGTATATAGGAACTAGGGAATTGTACTTTTTAAAAATGTATGAGAGATGGAGGGATCTTTTTCCTGCTTTGTTTAATCTTTAAAAGGATTTTCAGAGATATTTCTGCAGCTTCCTTAGCAATAGAGAGATGGATTATTCCGAAAAGTGGGAAAGATGGAATGAAAACGTTACATGCAGCTGTCCAGTCTATTAGATTTTTCTTGACAGACAGATTTTTCTTGACAGACAGATGCAGAGAGAGAGAGAGAGAGAGGGAGGGAGGGAGGGAGGGAGGGGGAGGGAGGGAGGGAGGGAGAGAGAGAGAGAGAGAGAGAGAGAGACAGACAGACAGACAGACAGACAGACAGACAGACAGACATTTACTGGATCTGAATAATAGAGATTTTTCAGGATTTGGATATTCCTAATGATCCCTTTTAGCAAATTCAGATGGACAAGGAAGCCCTTAATTCAGGGGTGGGCTGCTAGGGGCTCACAGGGGTTCAGGAGAACCTCTAGCTAAGATTCTGTGCAGTTTGGAGAACCCCCAAATCCCACTCCTGGCTGGCTCCACCCCACCCCACCCCGCCCACCCTGCCCCTCCCAGGAGTCCCCACGAAGCCATTTTGGATGCAGGTAAGTGTATGGTGAAAAACAGGCCTACTGGAAGTTCAGGAAGGGCCACTGGAGCCTGGGGAGGCCGTTTTTGCCCTCCCAGAGGCTCGAGGAAAGCCTCCGGAGCCCAGGGAGGGCAAAAACGACCCCCCTGCCATGGTGCAGGATGCCGACTAGGCCATGCCCACCATGGCCATGCCCACCTAGCTACCAGCAGAGAACCCCTTGCTAAAATTTTTGAAGCCCACCCCTGCCTTAATTATGTGGAAGAAGAATAGGTAAGACACTATCCAGAGAAAGTTGTGATCCTTAAATCAACCCCATCATGTTATGGGAATGTTAGCATGTTATAGGAGTAACATCAGTGCATTATGTGGTAACAGAATTGTTTTCAGTCCTAAATGTGCTGAGAAGTGCATTGAAGTACTGTGACAGAAGCAAGATTTCACTGAATGTCAAACACAAGTGACTGATACACGTAAATTAGCTATATCCCAGGGTCTGTCAAAAACAGCTATATATGAGTAATATGCCCTCAAACATGCCTATACTATATACCTGTTCTGGAATGATAACACAATGTACAAAAAATGATCATGTAGAAAGGCTAAGAGAGATACACATTTAGAGTTAAAAATTATTGTTATAATATTGCTCTCTGTAACTGTTCTGTCAAGTGCTGCCCCCTCCTTTTTTTTTTAAAGGCATGTCAAGGCTAAAGTGGCCACTGTACCTAGAACTTTAGGGTGGACCAAAAATAACAAATATGTAAAAGTGAGGTATTATTTCGGCCAGATTTAGAGGGGGCAGGGGAACTGACCGCTATGAAGAAAAAACCTTTTGCAACATGGTAAAGCTTAACAAAAATTTTACAAGAGCCCAAAGTCATTAAAACATTTCTCCCACCAAGAGTTACGTTTCTGATTTTTTTATTTGGATATCGTATCATATCATATATTGTGTCATATTGTATCTTATCTTATTGTATCATATCATATCATTATTCATCCACAGTAGTTCTGCTGGTGATCAGCTTGCGTGCGATCATGGGAAACTTAAAAAAAAACTTTTTAAAAGCATTTTTTACTACCAGTTCGAGGCAAATAAGTAGTAAAAAACGCTTTAAAAAAGTAACAAAAAGGCTCCGACAATCACAGCTGTGCCACACAATCGTCAGAACCTCTTTTTTCTACCTTTTAAAAGCATTTTTTAACTACCTATTTGCCCAAACTGGTAGTAAAAAAATGCCCAAAAAGGAAAAAAAGAAAAGAGGAGGGGGATGCACTCCCTTTTTGACTTCATTATTTTGGACAATACTTTCAAAGGATGCCATGATCAAAGAAATCAGATTATTGATTAGAAATGTGCATACTGTCAAAGTGATTTGGAGGAGTGCTTTGGGATTCACAAGGACATGGGTTCAGCAGCTCTTTAAAACAGTTGGGTCTTTTTTCAACCTTCCATGTAAACAGCCATGAGTCTAACATGAGTCATTAAATCAGCTGTTCTTTATTTGTCTTTTTATTCCAAACATATCTCAAAAGTTTAAAATAACTCCCTTCCCCCTAAAAAAATTATTGGGTTTAATTTAAATTGGTTTTCCAACATGTTTGTAATATCATATTGAACATATAGATATGACTTGCTTGCACTATCCTCCCACGTTTTCTCCATCAGGTAGGCACTGTCATGTGTACAAATCGATTGATTGATTTACTGGAGGTTTATATATAATTCCAATCCAACAGGAATGTTAGATAACTGTATGTATACATTTTGGAAACTGTCTGATTAGGTGAGAAGAACCAACTACTCTCAGAGGGATATGTTATGCTGAATCTGTGAGAGGCAGAAATAATCCCTGATTCTCAATTCTATGTTTCTTCCAATTTTGGAAAAGTGCTCATATTTTCAGTTAGTCTGCTAAACAGACAGTGTTCTGTTTAGAAGTTGCTTGCAATTGGTTAATGTAATTTGAAATAATGCTTTAAATAGGTGGGAGAAGAAAATTCTCACTGCAGTTGAATCTGGGAATTGTCTAAATCAGGGTGTCAAACTCATGGCCCATGGGCCAGATCCTGGCCACGGGGACCTTAGATGTGACCCGTGGGGCCAAATCAAAGGACCAGCCTGTGGTGCCTCTGCCAGTGAAAATGGAGCTCAGGAGGGTCGCATGCAGTCCTCCGGAGCTCTGTTTTCACTGGCAGAGCACACGGTGTCCTGTACACCAGTGATGTCATGCCCTCTCACCTCACCCAAGGCCAAATACAACCCTGATGTGGCCTTCAATGAAATTGAGTTTGACACCCCTGGTCTAAATAGACATTTCTCAGCATTAGCAGTTCTTACCCGACCTTGAAAAAGTTAAGCAGAATTAGACCTTGTCAGTAGTAGTATGGGAAACTGCACCACTAGAGGTTATACTGGAACGGAAAAAAAAAGTTCTGGAAGAGGCCATGGTATGTTTCTTCCATAGAGTTGCCAAGAAAACAACACTGACATATTTATGCTGTCATCAAGAATTGATGTCCACCAAGAGGATTCCTTACGTCAATCCACATCTGCCAGTGGTCATTTAGTCACAACTAAACTGGTTGCTTATGTGTTTTGATGGACCTGGGGATTGGAACGTCTCTTGATGTTTCTGTTCAAAATGATCAGTCACTAAATAGGACTGAAAGTAGAACTAGGCATTATTTAAACAAAACCAGAATGTATCAATAAGGCTGTAAGCTTTCAAATTAGAATCAAAATATTTTTGCCTTAGCACTAAACCTTCATTTAAAAAAAATATTTAAGTTACTGGAGAAATTTTCAGACACATCTTTATTGTTATCTTATTTCTCAGTGATTATAATTGTTCCTTTGAAGGATTAGAAAAATGTGAGTAGGTATATGAGGCTGTAACAGTGTTTTCCCCCAATCTCTGTTCTTACTAAGATGTATGTCAATATTCAACATCTGTATCCAGTTTTCTTGTCCTGGGAAAGCTACAGTTTTTAAATGATCTTTGGTAGTTTCTATGAACCAAATCCAAGGTTTCTTTGTGCCATCTACAGGATGTCTGCTGAATTACTTCTAGATGTCTGAACAGTAAATGAATTCCAGCACTTTGTTATGTATTTGTGGCCTTACGGTTTTGCTTTTACTTTTCCTCCAGGAAATTCTTAATTTTCTTTTGCAAAGTGATAAGAAAGACATTGGCCAGGAATCAAAGAGTTAATTTAGGAATGGTCAAGGCCATGAAATTCTATATTCTCCATGCCCCCCCATTTTTTTAGCTTTTCTTTTTCTTTTGAATGGCAGTCCCTAATTTAGTGTCACAAGAGGCTTTAGGCTATCCTATCAATTTGAAACACAGTAGGAACATGCTCTGAGAAATACATGAAACTTTATGCCTGTGTAAGTAAACCTCTGAACTCGGGCAACCTAAATTATGAAAAAATATAGAACAACAATTTCAACTCTTTTCTAGTATTACTTTTCTATAGTTTTTAGACTTGGCATAGTTTATTCTATCTTTGTGGGTCATATGCAGGGGTGAAATGCTACCGGTTTGCTCCGGTTCGGGCAAACAGGTATTGATAAAAACTACCGGTTTGGGCGAACCGGCAATTAAAAAAAAAAGGCTACTGGTTCCTCCGAACTGGTATTTTTGATGATCAGTTGTGCCACGGGGTTTAGCTTTGCTATATAGCAGGAAATCCTGCTTTCTAGCAAAGCTAAATCGCGTGGCACAACTGATCCCCCCTTTTTGTGTGTACTGCACATGTGCGCATGCACATGCAGCATGCACTTGGTGCACAGCGCACATGCACGGCCAGCGAACCAGTAGCAAACCGGTTCAGATTTCACCACTGGTCATGTGGAATGGTTACATAGGCTACAGAGGCCTTGTCCACCTGAAATCCTTTTGAGCTATCAGCTTCAAATCAGGAGACAATATGTTATATAAAGTTGGAGTCAAAATTCTAAAATGAAAAGCCATGGGTTCAGTAAACAAAAAGAAAATCCAGAACCACAGAATCATACAATAGTAAGGAGCCGTTTGGAGCACTGAGGACACTCCTTTGCTCAGTAGGACACTCAAATTAAAACATTTCAGAGAGATTGGTATCTAAACTCCACTGCAACATATTCAGTGAAAGTGAGTCCTTCCAAGGAATATAGCAAAATCAAAAGCTGGCATTGAAACATTGGTGCCAGTACTTGAATATTCAGAAGTGAGAGAAGCTAAAACATATACAACCTTCACTAAGGATAACTTTTCTTTAGACGCTTAATGTATCTAAAGCAACAACCATCTGTCATGCCTGGTGAACCTTCAGCTTCTGACTTGGATGAGGGACCCTCTGCTTAATAGTAATGTGAGCTTGCGGTATTGTTGTGGTCTGCCAGCAGCCTGCGGAGCTGGCAGCAGAATCTGACAGTGAGGAGGCTGGGGAGGAACATGGGCCAGTCCTGGAGTCTGGGGAAGGCTGAGACGAGGGCTCTGTGTCGGCGGCAGAGAGGGGGCCAGTGCCATCTGGGAGTTATGTGTGGACTCCAGAGCCTCCAGAGTCAGACATCAGTGAGGCAGAGGAATATGGGGAGCCTGTTCCTAGTGCGTGCATGTGCAGAGCTGCCAGAAGGCAAGAACAGTTAAAACAAAAGGGACAACTCTTGGAGTAAGGCTTGGAGACGATTGGCCCCTTCCATAAGACATAAAGGAAGAGCAAAGGCACATGGGCATTTGCAGGAAAGCAACGTTGTGGATGGTGTCGGTTTGTACTTTGAAGCTCCGTTTTTGACTCTGTGTGTCCTTGCCAAGATAATTGCCAATTAGGTCTTTGGCAGCGTGTCAAAGAAGATAAAGGTGGGTGTTTACCACCCTTATCCAAAGGACTTTAGCAGACTTCTGTTGGACTATTTATAAATTCTTGGTGATTCAGCACATGCTGTGAATGAAAGGAATTCACAGCCGTTAAAATAAAAAAATGGGGTTTTGGGACTAATTGTGTGCTTTTTACTATATCAGGAAGCCTAGGTCAGAACAGGTATGATGTCCAAACTTCCAAACAAGTAGGACCTGTGTTAGTCTCACTCCTAATGATTCCTGTGGAAGCAGTTTGAGAGATTAATACAATATTGATAGAATAATATTACAATTAATAATACAATATCGAGGGCAGTGTGTGGCTCTGTTATTTTCAAACCAAACACTCTGCACAAAAAGGGCATATATTTAGAAAAGCATGTAGCCAAAAGAAAATATTAGAATGACTTAATTATGACAGGTTTGAAATGTTTACATTATGAACTTCATATACTAACTCAGGGGTCTGCAACCTTAAACACTCAAAGAGCCATTTGGACCCGTTTCCCACAGAAAAGAAAGCACTGGAAGCCACAAAACCCTTCCTGTGCCTGACTATTTCTTGAGCGGCCACAAAACTAGCATATGTAGTTGAATTAAACATTCTGTTTTCTTCTGAAACTTTTCTTTTGTTGGATTTATCCATGGTTGGCCTACTGGGGGTTGAAAAGCTCAATAAATTACTTGCCATTGGGTGTCACACATTGGCGGTTGTGACACATATTTTGAGTGACAGGGAGCCTCAGCAGAGGGGTGAAAGAGCCATATGCGGCTCCAGAGCTGCAGGTTGCTGACCCCTGCACTAACTAAATATTTTGGAAATCTATGGATATTAATAGTTGGAGATTTTAAAAAAATAATATTTCAGAATAACAATAACATTGATATTATATAAGTAGTATTCTATATAGCATTCATAAATTGTGCCTGATTGTCTAGAGATGCAATTTACGATAAGTGATTCCCTCCCACAACTTTTTTTTTAAAGGAGGAAAGTTTATGCAAGCCAAATATTCTCATGAATGATGAGACTCATACTGACCATCTGCATATGAAATAAAAGGTATTGCTGTCAGTGTCATGTTTTTTACAGTGATCACCCGCTGAATGTATGGCTTGGGACTCAGTGCTCAAATCCTCCACACCCGAACACTTTTTCAGCCCTTATGGTTTTAAGAAAATAGTGACAAAATTAACTCGTTTTCGACAAAGATTTTAAAGAATTGTTGTAGTGGGTCATGGAAAAACCTTTCTCTTTAATCTCAAGATTGTAGCTGCACTTTATCTTGATATTATTATGAATTTTTTTGTATATCATAAATTTGCTTTTAACATCTTCCTCCTCTCTGTTTTTAATGAAGGAAGACATTCCAAGCTGCTGAGATTTAATCTCTCCAGCCATGTGTTTGAAGTCTCGATTAAAAAACATTTAAAATCTGTTATCAATTACTCAGATGGGAACCATATTGAACCTACAAAGAAATATCTTCCTGGAAACATTGCTCAGACTGAAAGAAAAGGGGAAGTATGCTGACAGTAACAAGAGCTTCAAAGGTTGCATGAGAAAAAGCATCCAGTTCTAAACTAAGTGAAATAGGTCTAATCAGCCATAATAAGTACACCCCAAATTCTTTTAAGAAAATGAATGGGAAAAACACGAGAATCTCCAGCTGCAGCATAATATGTGGTGTCTGCAAAAAGCTCTCTTGACTATACCCAAGTTATCATTTCTTCAGATTGAGCCCTTCATATAATTTACTCATAGGGTAAGCATAATTTGTTATGACCAGACTGCAAATATCCAGATATCCCCTAGATGTCAGCAGAGACTTACATTATATGTAAGAGCCTGGTGGCGCAGTGGACTAAACTACTGCTAAAGTAGCGTTTAGCTGCCAGCTGCCTGCAATTACTGTGAGTTCAATTCTCACCAGGCTCAAGGTTGACTCAGCCTTCCATCCTTTCGAGGTAGGTAAATTGAGGATCCGGTTTGTGGGGGCAATAAGCTGACTTTGTACAAAATAGAACAACGCTTGGGGGGGCCCAAAAGCCCTACTAAGCAGGTATATACAAAAGTATGAAAGCTATTGCTTAAAAGCATTGTAAGCCGCCCTGAGTCTCTGGAGAAGGGCGGTGTATAAATCAAACTAATAAAATAAATAAATAAATATGGTTTTCTAGTCTATAACCCAGATATTTGAGACATCATTACAGTTTTTTGTGTTTTGAAATTATTATTATTAATTTTTTGGCCACATTGATGAAGCCACCAACGTGACTGACTCTGGGCAGGTTACAAAAAAAGCAACCATTGAAGAATGTTGGTAAACCAGGACAAAAATAAAGGAAACCAAAATGAATAAGATACAATGATCCAAAATAGAAAATAAAAGCAACATCGCCTCCCAGAGTTTGAATGAAGCACCAGGTCTTTGAGGCTTGCTTAAATGATGACAGGATCGACAATGCTAACTTCTGGAAGGATTCCATTCTAGAGAGTAGGTGCCATGATAGAGAGGGCATATTTCCTTGGGATTTAGTAATGAATGGGACTCAGAGCATGCCCATGCTGCCAGATCTTACAGGCAGGCAGACACATAGGTGATTCCCTCAGGTAACCAGGTTTGTTTTTGGTTATTTTTGCCATGAGGGCTTTATAGATCTCACCAGCACCTTCAATGGCATCTGTTAAGTGCACCATACAAGATCCATAGCAGAGATATCACATGGACATGCTAAGGCACACTCATACCTTTTTGTGTATTGTATTCTAACACAATTACATCTTCTGAGTGGTCTTCATGGGATCCACTCAGGAGTGTGGGAACCCCATGTAGACCACATTGTCACAATGTTCACTTCACATTTGCCTACTCTGAACTAGTTCTGTCATGTGAACAACTATTCTTCTAATTTTGAGTGATTCTATATTTTCCCCTAAAGACTGATGTTTTTATGTTCAAAATGCTTATTTGGGGGCGAGGGACAATATCTGCATCCTTGAAGATTGCCATGGGAGCCCCTCAATCTCTAAAGCCTCCTTGTCATCAAGAACTTTCCTCACCTGGGCTTCCACTACATCACTGCATATAACAGCTTATTGACTTAAAGACAAAGGATGACTGCTGTGGGATACAGGGACAACAGTATCATCAATGAAGTTTCTGCAAGGTGTCTTTATGGGATCCTTTACCTATCTGCTTATTTAACAGAAGTTACATATGTTCTGCATCCTAGGGCTAGATTAACAAGTGCACTCCAGGTGTTTTGCACTAAAGCTGCTATAGTCCCTCCAATGACCACATTCTGCACAGATTTCCATCTTGCCAGCAGTACCCTTTTCTTTTTTAAGAGTGTAAAAGAAAGGTAAACTAGTTCATGATTTCTTGAAAGCACAAATGGATAAAGGACTTTTGAAGCTGAAGGCATACATGAACAGCACAAGGAAATCAGCCTGGACATTAAATTAATTTAATCAGTTAATAACTTATATTGTCATTAATCCTAATGTCTCTTGATGTAGCAATATGTTAATCCAAGAATATAACTACATGACCTCTCTCTCAATTATTCAGAAGTTAATTTCCAAAATGAGAGGTGCTAGGACTGCAAATTGCAGTCTCTGGCTTTACAGCACCACCCTCTAACCTTACAGATATTGGTTACAGAGTAATAAGGGAGATGTTTCTTCTGCCTTTTCAAAGATGGAATATCATTTTTTTTTAATGTCAAAGAGCTGAGACCCAACACTAAAAATGCCAGATCAGTTCAGTTTAAAATGACACTTATCTATACAAAAAGTAGCACTAAGTAGGGTTCTTAAGCCAACACATTGATTTTAAATGGACATGTAAAAGTTCCGACTAACAAACCCAAGCAAATCAGAAATTTGAGGCCAAAGACTTCCTCAAAGAATTTGTTTATTGGGTAAATCATATCAGCACCCTTGAAAGAAAGCCAACTCTGACTTTTTCCCCATGGTTACAGTATAGTTAAAACCAGTAATGACCCCTCCCCCCCGTGTCATTAATCATGTTGGTCAATTAGGTTAATAAAGCTGTCCTGAGTCTTTGGAGAGGGGCAGCATATAAATTTAATTAATTAAATTAAATTAATTAAATTAAATTAATTGGTGTGAGCTTCTCAGGTATTCATCTCTTCCTTCCTCCATTGCCCAGGAGATGACCTTGGTTCTCACAAGAAAGCTGTATGTTGTGTCTAGTAATACATTCCAACTTCCCTTCCCCATACAGCGTAGCAATGTTGAACCAGGAAAATGGCTTCTGCCAAGTTCAGTTCAGCGTTGACAGGGCGTTTGTTGCTAGAAGGTGGCAAAAACATTGTGACTGTGGAACACTACAAAGGGTCATAAATCTGACCTGCCTGACATGCTGTCATGTGTTGGGGTGGCATAACCATTTACAATGGTCAGGGGGTACTTTGCAGGTTGAAAAACATCCATTTTGTGGCAGTAGTAAATTTGAACGGTTGTAAAACAAGCAGTTGTTAAGCAAGGTCTACCTATAGAATAAGCCACACTTACATGGAATTATGGGGTATTTAATTGCTGTTTTATTTCTTGTTACATAGAAAGGAAATTTTCATACAGAATCTTCTTTTCATGGTGAAGGACATGCTGTACAGTAATCCATCAAGAAAGTTTATCTTGTGCTGAATTAACTTCTGTTTGGGGACCATGGTGGCAATAAGATTATTATGATTTTTAATACTTTAATACTTTTATTTTATTTTTTATATTATACACTGCTCAGAGCCCCTCTCCAAGAGAGACGTTAAGGAATATGAAATATAAATAAATAAAGAGAAGTTTTCATATTCCAGATAGACACTAAATGAATCATCATTTGTATGGCTATCATCTTAAATGTGCTTTTTTTATTCTCTCTGGGTGTATGTAGTTTCTTCAAGAATAAAAGCAAGGGGGAAAAAAACTACAGAATTTTTTTGCACCTCTTGGTTGTTGCTAAAGCGACTGTATGTTGCCAAGTTGAGTGAAGAAATAACACAGCTGGGTTCTGTGAAAATAAGCAACTGAACACTACATAAATGAATTTCTTTTCATGCTCATATAGATATATTACTCAGCATAATATATTAATGCTCTCTTAACATACAACACACAACTCTGTCTTGGGTGAAGTAAGAAATAATACAAACAAGGAAACATGGGGGAAAAGAGAGAGGAAAACCCCATACTATTGTTACATTCAACCGCAGAAACAAGTGAGTGACCTATTTAACCCTAGTTGGCCCTGTATTCTGAGTTGCCAGGCAAAATATTACCATATGACTTTGATGTCATAATTGCCTGTGGTTTCTATAGTGAGATTCTAGAAGACTCTGCATTATGTTTACAAAATAGGACAACCTGAAACAGAGACTATAATCTACAATCAAGTGTCTTGATTGTTAGGGATTGATATTAAATTATATTTATTTACTAAAGCTGGATGTTAAAGTTGCAATTTCTATTTTATCTCCTAGAAAAGTTATAGGGTTGTGGGGTAGTCAGTCTGTGAACACCTCCTTTTCTCCATGATCCAATTCTTTCATTAACATGGAGAAAACAATGTTATACCATGCTTCCACATGCTCCATCTCTTTTCTACATGCCTGATAATGTCAGAAACACACATATAAAAGATATGGAGTTTGTGACACAATCAGAGGTGGGTTTCAGCAGGTTCTGACCGGTTCTGGAAAACCACTAGTGGAAATTTTGAGTAGTTCAGGGAACCAGTAAATACCACCTCTGACTGGCCCCACCCCCATCTATTCTCTGCCTCCCGAGTCCCAGCTGATCGGGAGGAAATAGGGATTTTGCAGTATCCTTCCCCTGAATTGGGGAGGGAATGGAAATTTTACAGTGTTCTTTCCCTGCCATGCCCACCAAGCCACACCCACCAAACCATACCACACCCACCAAGCCACACCCACAGAACTGCTAATAAATTTTTTTGAAACCCACCACTGGACACAATGCAGGGTCTGCCATTTGCCTAATCCTCCAGTGGTTCAGCCTCACTCTGACACAGCTCAAACTCTGTCCCCTTTCTATGTGCATTGTGATCTTTCATGAATTTTCCAAAGAAATGAATCTTTCACTGGATCAGAACGCTGCTTTTGTTACTTCGATGGGAAGGATGTTTTCTTGTGGACTCCTCAACTTCCTATAAATGAATGCCCAATATAAGAGGAGAGAAAACCTGACTTGCTTTTTTTGTTAACTTTCAGCCAAACATTTACATTGTATTGATTTTCTTTGTCTTTTTTCCTATCCTCCCTAATGCAGACCATTACAGGAGGGAATGAAGTAAACAGTTCAACTATTGAAGGAGTTATGAGAGGAGGGAGGGAGAGAGAGAGGAAGAGATCTGCTTTAACTGAGATGGATAGGAGTTGACGTCCTGTGCAATACTCTTCTTCCTGGTTTGTTTTGGTTTCAAGAGAGGTTTTGAATTCTCCTCTTATCTACTTATCAGTTTCACCCACATTCAGAAGTATCACTCCCCCTTCCCCAATCTCTATTATTCTGTCTGAAGATCTGTAATGCGCTGCCAAGTTTTTGGTCCCCATAGTAACTAGCTTTCTTTCTCCTCTTGTGTTTAAGTTTCAGCTTTCTGGACTGAACATTTGAACCCTTTGGCAAGATCAATTTCCAGATGGGGGTGGGGGGAAATACACAGAAGGCAGTTGACAGAGCCGCTGCACTTCTTAGTAGCTGTAAAATATATTATGTCATTTTTAATGTCCTGTCCAAGTAATAGGGATATGTTTGAAATACCCTTTAGATTGTCTTTCAATCACAATACAACTATTATTATCAAAACTATTATCCCTACTGTTATTTTGCACTATATTTTCATTATATGAACCTCAGTGGTTCTGGAGAAAGGCTGTAGACACTCATTATGTAATGTTGGTGATCGATGCAGAGTGTAACTGTAGAGATGATAACTGACATAAGAGTCAGTTTCTTTGGGTTAAAAACTGAGTATTCCTAGCACGAAATAGGACAACTCATCACCGCCAACTTGTCGTCGAACAGCACACTGCGGGACAATTTAACAGTTCAAATTAATTATTTAAAATAAATAAAAATATGTTAATTTTTGTCATTCACATTTCCCTCCGTTTGCATCATTTCTTTAATGATTCTATTCCACAATGAATTTGATATTACTGTAATTCTTGTCTCACAATGAGTTGTCCCGTGGCAAGTTGGCCGTGGTGAGTTGTCCTGCAGCAAGTTGGCCATGGCAAGTTGGCTGCAGCGAATTGTCATAGACCCTTCATGCAGCATGAGGTCCCAGATTGTTGGGGGCAATATGCTGACTCTGTAAACTGCTTAGAAAGGACTGTAAAGCACCATGAAGAGGTACCATATATACTCGAGTATAAGCCGACCCGAATATAAGCCGAGGCACCTAATTTTACCACAATTTTACCACAAAAACTGGGAAAACTTATTGACTCGATTATAAGCCTAGGGTGGAAAATGCAGCAGCTACTGGTACATTTCTGTTCTGTCCCCTCCCTGCTTCAGGAGCCCAGACAAGCACACACACAAACAGAAGTGTACGAAAGTCGTTTATTCACCATTCATAAACAACAAGCTGGCAGCGAGCCCGGGAGAGATAAAGACAGCTGTTATTTTGAGTTGCCACGGCCAGTCCCTGATAAGGCTCTCCGGCATGTCCAAAAACAAACAGTCTTAAGGCTAGCAAACACTTATCTGATGCGGTACTTCAGGAAACAAGCAGCCAAATTAATAATTTGTTTGTCACAAAAGCCAACAAGGTAAGGTCAGCTCCTTTTATACCTTGTGGGGCGTTGGCTTTGTGACTCATCACCTCGTGCTCGGCCCCACCCACTCCTTTGCTGAGCCCGTCTCTCTGATCGTTGCCACCTGGGATTAATCCACTCCCTCTCCTCATTAACGTCTGACTCAGAGGAGCTTTCCTCCTCAGGGCTTTCATCTGGGGCCTGGGGTGGTGCCAAACCAGACGGGCCAGGAGAGGGGGGCCTTGCCTCCTCCTCCTCTTCACTTTCGGAGGGTTCTTCCTCCGAAGGTCCGGGCTCGGGAGCCGAAGACACAACAATTTCAAAATAAAAATAGATACCAATAAAATTACATTAATTGAGGCATCAGTAGGTTAAAAGTCTTTGATTTCAAAGAAAAACAGTAAACTAGCTCTGTAAGTGGAAAAGAGGATCAACAAAAACAATATGGTATCAACAATAACTTTAAAAGTACTGTATATGAGTTGGGTAGCTATATAAATTTGTTTAATAAATACAATGGGAAAGGTCTTTGGGGATTCCAGAATTTACATGGCACTAACTGGATTAGTGGACCCTCCCTATGCCCCATTTTACCTTTAGCAAGCCTCCCTGCAGCCAAAACGGTTGCAGGAAAAAAAGACATTTTTTCCTCACTCGAGTATAAGCCTAGGGGGGGCTTTTTCAGCATAAAAAATGTGCTGAAAAACTCGTCTTATACTCGAGTATATACGGTATATAAGTCTAAGTGCTATTGCTATTGCTGTCTCATGACCAATAGAGCGTATAGCACTATACTTAGTCATTTGCTGTGAATGAGATGCTCCAAGCCGCAAACCCAAAATGGCACTCTAGACACCAAACATAGTGATATATCTCACTGCCTTCAGTTCTTTCTCCCACTCAGCAGTTTTGGAGAGATCCTTTTGTAAGAGTTCTATGTAAGATTTTTTTGGTAAAGATTACTTAGGTTTTAAACTGTTTCAAGGATGAGGTACACTATTCATAAGATACATTGGCAAAATAGTTGGAATGTTTTATTTTGGAATGACACTTGGCAATTATAATTGGGCCATTCTCTGCCTTCTGCATAGACCACACATGAATTTGGACAATCATTGGAAAATGTTCTGCTAAATGTTCTAATCATTAGATGCCAAAGAGCATAAGAGTCTCTTCAGAACAAATTATGTGCAAGTTGTTTCTATAGGAAATGATGGTCCTTCATATATCCCAAACTTAGATTCTTAGAGGTACCGAGGACCTACCTGGGTACTGAATCCAAATGTAAAATCCTGAAGAAGACTACATTTTGTTTTACAATTCCACACTGAACCTGTTGCAATTTCCAAGTGCTTGTCAAAACCATGAATTTCTAAACATTAGCTTCTGCCTATCTTCTTCTCATTGTTTTCATTAGATAATACACTTCAGTATTATAGGGTTTATAATTTTACTTTCCTAAGCATTCATTGGCTTTTGTTCTGAAAAAGATCTGATATAGCTATGAGACAATGCTTAGGGCTATCTTTTATCCTTGGCCCATTCCTGTTTATGCGGATACTTGCCTTTGATTAATACTGTAATTCCATTTTTGTCTCCTTTCGCTGCTTCTTTTTTTAAAAGTTCTTTTGAACCATCTGGCTGGGCTATTTTTCTTTCGTCTTACTATGGGTGAACATATTTTAAGGTATCTGCTGAAAAGAACATATTACAATTTATTATAGACATTATACAGAAAACTGTGCATAAATTAAGAGATTTAATGTTGATGTTAAACTAAATTGAAACCTGTGACATCAAAGTAAGGTATTTTACCTTGATATGCAAGTTTTCGGGGATGTCATGGGAGCTATAATGGGAGAAGAGTTGGCCTTTAAATGTCCACACCATCTGGATAACCACTTCTGCTGAAAAGCGCTGATATTAAGATCTTTACTGCTGCAGATTTGAAGAACCTGTGGCACATTTAGGAAATCATGATAGACAATGCCCAGCTATGCTTTATCAGTATATAAATTCTTTGTTTGATCATTTCAGACAGAGATGAATCATCAGAGAGAGCAGGAAGTTGATGTCTAATGTGGTGGGTGGCATTTTTAGTTATTAATTAAATTTATAGACTAGGTCTCTTCTACAGTACAACAAAAGATGATTACAAATGGAATAATAGAAAGATCTGGTAAAATAAATATATGGAAGAAGAACATCAACACTCTCAAAACAAACCTCCTACAAAAGTTCTACCAATTACTTTAGCCCAAGTTCTGGGAGAAGAACCAGGTTTTAAAGGTTTGATTAATTAGGATCTGGGTGGGAGGCCATATGAATCTTTTGGGCTGGCTTGAGGTAAGAAAGAAGAGGCAAGTCCAAAGCAAATAATCTTAGATTACTGTTCAGTGTATATCCAGTCCAGTGGTGGGTTTCTACTGGTTTGTCCCGGTTCGGGCAAACTGGTAGTGGTGGTGGCAGGAGGCTCCGCCCACCCACCCGGACGTCATCATGGACATTCTATGCATGCACAGAAGTGCTGCACGCACGCTTCTGGTAGCAAAGGTAAGTGGAACCCACTACTGATCCAGTCCTATATATCTGATCAATACATACAGTATTCTGAGTTGGAGGCATCATCAGGATTTACTTAATTTATACATTTCTAGATTTGCCCAACCTGATTGTTAGGAAATCTCCACATGTTTTGTTAAAGATAGCCTGCATTTGAAAGGAGATGGAATGACATAGGAAAAGTCCGTCCATTGTTGAAACCCAGCCATATATGTTTCAAAAAGGATGGGTGGGTAGTTGTGAGCCTATACAAGCACCTTTTGTGGGTTGTATTGTTGTATACTTCTCCACTGTTTGTTAACACTTGGAAAAATGTAGATGTTAGCTAAGACTAAAAACCATAGGAGTAGGCATCAAGTAACAGCTACAAATAGAATCTCTACAAATTCTCATTGACCTACAATTTATCTTCAACTCGTTCACTTAGAAATTATTTTCAGTTCTACTTTAGGCCATTTTCAGCTTTCTATTTCTTCATCTCTCTCTGAGGGCTGAGCAATTGCTAAACTTGCTGCTCTCTTTCCCTTAACTCTCTCCAAAGTACTCAATCACACACAGATACTTTTCTAGTCAATCTCCTTTACAGATACCCACTTTATTTCTTGCCAGGCTATACAGGCTGCAGAAATCCAGGCATATGGCAAAAAATAAAAATAAAAATAAATGTTACTATCTCTATGCTGGCATGGAATGGCCATCCGGATTTTGGAAGTCCATATTTTCATGCTTATTGGTCCTTATTAGAGCTAGTCTATCTGGGCTCCAGATGACCACTAGATGTTACAATTTCTTTTCTGCCATTGGCATTTGTGAATCTTAGGTGCAGTTGTCCTAATGTTGCCTATGACTTTAATTCCTCTAATCTAGTAATATCTCCTCAGTTTCATGTGTACTTCTAATTCTCCCAATGAACATTGTCAACTTGCTCTACTTCTTTATTAAACAAATCACTGCTTTTCAAAGATTTGTTGGTGGCCTTTTGAGGTGTGAGACTTTCCTTAAGCACACAAGATCCTGCATATGTTCAATTAAATATGTATGCAATGCAGATGGGTGAATGTAAATAAGCATACTTTATTATATGATAAACCATAAGCTAAATACTCTGCTGATTTGTACAAAATGCTAAGTAAAATTTGGATGGTTAGTTTGCAGTTCAGTGTATCACTCAAAAACTGACACTGTTGAACAAACAAACAAACAAACAAACAAACACAGAAGCGGTAATCTTTGTGAGCTACATTTAACCCAATCAGTGTGCTTGCAATAATTTCATTTAGCAAATGTATAATGTGGAGTCTTTGGTGCTCTCTTGCTTGGTTGTTTGCTGGCAAGAAAGTTTCATCCTTTCCTATTGAAATTTAAAAGGTATATAATGAAAACTTCCTTCTTAAGAGTTAATGCTTTGAATTATTTGTTTGATCTCTAAGAGACGCTGTATCCCTCTATCTGAAGAAAAGCAAAGGTATCAGAGCAACTGTTAGGAAAATACATCTTACTACAGAATTAATGAAAGGATGTGCAGAGCCTCCGAAATTTTGTCAGCTCCTTTATCAATTTTAAAAAGATTATTTTTGTTTTGAGAGGACAAGAATCTTTGTTTAATGCCCCATAGTGGCTAAATGATTTCTCACAGCAGTTTTTAAGATTTTAAGTAAGCTCAGCTGGCTAACAGCAGGCATGATAAACTTGCAATAGCTCAGGCTCTGTTTACAATCTGCGATGTTTAAAGTTTTTGCTTTCTACTGAAAAACAGATCACACAGTGGCTTCAATGTAACCTTCTATTCCATCTGTGGATTTCTCGAGGTGATGGTATTGAACACAGTGAGTTGGATGGCATATACATTTAATAAATAAACACAATAAATTAATAAATGTTACGTTGAAGCATTCCTGCCTTTTTATTGTGATCTACCATAATATTTCACCTTTGACACTATTGCCATGCAAATATCAAAATATTCTTTTTCCACAATGGCTTTGCCTTGCAAATTAAGAAAGGTAAAATTATGAATAATTATGACAATGTTTGTGCTGTATGGACATTATCCAGTTTGCAGATTTTTCCAGGCAGATTGAATTTTAGGGGGTGTTAGGCCTCCTAAACCAAGAGATTGGAATCATTGATGTTCTTTGATCTTGGTTGTTTGCTTGTGGACATTTCATTACTGACTAGGTAAGATTATTCACAAATCAGCTAGTGAGTGAAGGTTTTGTTCCCAGTATATAAACAGGGAACAAACGTTACATGGACTAGCACTATTGATGTTAGCTAGTTGGGTAATAAAATATCTGCAAGCAAAAAAACCAAGCTCAGGATCACCAAGAGCTCCAAAATTCAACACTAAGCTACATAATATATTTGCTTTCATTTCCGCACTGAAATGATAATCTATCTACTTGCATAAAACATACTTATCAACTATTAGGTGAACAGAAGCTGAGGCAAGTGACAGGAGCTCACCCAGCCACACACTACCTAGAGCTGGAACCACTGAGCTGAGACCATCATTTGCTCCTCCTTTATGTCTTATGGGAGGAGCCAATCATCTCCAAGTCCTACTCCCGAGTCATCCCTTTTGTCTTAACTGTTCTTGCCTTCTGGAAGCTCTGTGCATGTGCGCACAGGGAACAGGCTCCCCCTGTTCCCCTGCCTTTATCTCGCTGATGTCCGATTCTGGAGGCTCCGGAGGCAGCGCATAACTCCAGAACTCCCCTCTCTGCCTCCAATGCAGAACCCTTGTCCAAGCCTTCCCCAGACTCCAGGACTGACCCATGTTCCTCCCCAACCTCCTCACTGTCCGACTCTGCTGCCAGCTCTGCAGGCCACCGGCGGACCACAACAAAACCTCTTGTATAGAAACTACTACACACTCCCATTGTGAACCGGTAGTAAAGATAAGTAGAGCCCACCCCTGCTGCAGTGCCTCAGAGAAAAAGTCCACTCAGAAAGTGGTAAGGACAGCCGAGGAGATTATGGGAAGCCAGCTTCCTGTCATTCACCATACTGCTTATAAGCGCTATGTACTTAGAGCTCAAAGCATTGTTAGAGACCCCATACACCTACTTCATGGTCTGTTTCTGTTGCTCCCCTCTGGGAGGAGATTTCAAAGTATTTCTAGCAGGACTACCAGATTCTGTAACAGCTTTGTTCCCTATGCCATCCATCTGGTAAACTCACAAGAATTGTTTTTCTTGCCATAAACAACAAGTATACCTCCGAACTAGACTGTATTGTTTCTCTGCGTCATATAATATATGTGGGTATATACATAATTTTCTATCTATCATCTATCTATCATCTATCTATCTATCTATCTATCTATCTATCTATCTATCTATCTATC
>WNWU01000057.1:185723-232191 GCA_012654045.1 Ptyas mucosa | reverse complement strand
ATCTATCTATCTATCTATCTATCTATCTATCTATCTATCTATCTATCTATTTTGTCATATTTATGTAGTGTATATTGGAAGTGGTGACCCTTTGAGAGCTGTATGCAATGAAGTTTCATTTTAATGTATGCCGATTAGTGTACATTCAAAGTGACAATAAAGTTATTTTAAGTCTGAGCCTATTATTTTTAGCACTAAAATTATGCAGTTGGCTGAAATGATGGGCTTAAAATGAGGGGGGGAAAGGTTCCTGTGGCATCAGCTGATTTGGAAATATGCATATTGAAGTTTTCATGAATGATATATGGCTCAGTGGAACCACACGTTGATTTCATATCTTGCCGTCACGGTGATAAGTTATCCAAAGAGTTTCTACTTTACAGAAAATACATAATATTTTTCTTACCATGTTTTCCTTCAAATGTCAAAACTTTGTTGCATAACGTCCTCTGTGTAGCACCAAGCTAGAAAGGAGAATATGTAGTACACTGAAATGTATGGTATCACCAGTCTAGCATCTCCACAACCTTTACACGGGGCCAGATGTTTCATACCAAATTCAAGATTAAATAGCCCTAATTTAAGTGGAGTCTTATAGCCAGTGAGTTAGCTTTGTCTGAAATGATTTACATTTCAATAGATGGTGTCTAATGCTCTGATAAAATTGAATAACTTTGCTGGTTTTACATTTAAATAGACCTCTGTAAATTTACAGATTATTTCTTTTGATAAACTAAGAGATGGTTATCAGAATGGATGGATGTGAAACTGAAACAAAATATATTCAAGTCTGAAATAACGCTGATGTGAAATTTAAGGAGTGGGAAAGTAAAGGCATATTTGAGGCTAAATTGTGGAAATATTGTGAAGACAAATGTCGCATATGGTATATCTCAAGACATTATACTACCAAATCTGATTTGCTGCATTTTATTACACATTATTCCCAGAATAGGATCACAGAAAAAGTTATATCTAGAAGGAAAAAGAAAAGGCATCAGGGGAAAAGTGATGCTGGCTTGAGAAACAATACTATTAAGCCTTTGGAAATGAGAAACATTTGTTTCCATGGGGGTGGGTGGGAGTTCTTTAACTGGTTTCAGTCACAAAATTGTAACTCTAGCTGTAACTGTGGGACACAAAAGGAAATACAGGTAGGTTACAATGAATGTGAATTCAAAGAGCACAAAATTCAATTTTGGGGTGATTTTTTAAAATTGATACCAGGTCTCATTTAATGTGAGCCAAAATTCAGTTAATGCAAGGCCAACACACATGCAGCTGAGGCTAGCTCATGACCAGTTTTTTTAGACACTAATTGTCTTGTGCAAAATGAAGAAAAGGAAAGCTTGTTCAAGGAAAGCTAAAAAAAGAAGAGGCTCATTTTGAAGAACAACAGTCGAATACAGAAAGCAGTCAGTACGCTTTGGATACAGGTTTATGCTCTTTTAATGTTATGCAGTATTTCATTAATAAACTTGATATTTAATAATTTTTAATTACTTATTTCTATCAAGCTGGAACCAATTACCCTATTTCCCCTAGAAATAGCACTTTGAATAGTGCAAATTGGAATAATGTGCTCATTTCATGGGGTTCATTAACTGCACTAATGAAGACTTACCTGTAATGAATCTTCAGTGATGTTAAAAGAAAAACAGTGTCAGGGTGTAACCCTTCATAGAACAACTGGCTTGTTACGAGTGCTCCCATTTTCCCCTTTGAAATTTTGGAATGTATGTATTTAAAGGGTTCTATATTTTGGTTATGTGAAAATGAATGTTCCCGAACAATGTATTGAATGTTCTGTCATATGAAAAAAGGGAGCCATCTGGTGGCTAGATTATGCTACAACGAAACCTAAAGAGGTTAAAGAAAACGGGAACAAATTGCTGTGTATCTAGTCCAGTGATGGTTAACCTTTTTGGCACTGAGTGCTGAAACTGGAGTGCATGCATGCCAGAGTGCCAGAACCCAGAAGAGAGCAGCTGGCCGGTGTGCAGTGGCCAGTTGCACTTCCAAGTTCCATCGCGCGCATGCACTCCGGCCAGCTGCTTGCTTCCAGGTTCCAGTGCATGCATCAGGGGTGGGTTCTACTTACCTTTACTACCGGTTCACATCATGCCCACATGTGTGCTCTTGCTTTGCTCTTGCATACATGCTTTTCTGCGCATGCACAGATCACTTCTGATGACGTCTGGGTCAGTGGGCGGAGACTCCCATCGGTTTTACTACAGGTTCTTGCGAACCGGTCTGAACCAGGGGCAGCCCACCACTGGCGTGCATGTGCTCTGGACAGCTGGTCTTTGAGCGAAGACCAGCTGGCCGGCATGGATGCACGCACCGGAACCCAGAAGACAGCAGCTTTGCATGCCCACAGAGAGGGCTCTGTGTGCCACCTCTGGCACGCGTGCCATAGGTTTGCCCTCATGGATCTACTCCATATGAATTTTCTCTGTATGTCTTTATGCCTAAGTCAACCTGCTACTGCATTTATATAGATGACAAATTGGTTTTTAAATAAACCAATACAAGCCAATAAATAAACAAATTGGTTTGAAATTGTTTTTTAATTGATATAAAAAATACTAGTCAACCAATCAACCAATGGAACAGAAGTTGCCTTCAGATACTGTGGGAGCTCATCACTGGAAGCTTTCAAGAAGAGACTGGACTGCCATCTGTCAGAAATGGTGTAGGACCGTGATGGTGAACCTATGGCACGCGTGCCACAGGTGGCACACGGAGCCATATCGGTGGGTACATGAGCGTTGCCCTAGCTCAGCTCTGGCATGCATGCGTACATCATCTAGCTGATTTTCAGGCCTTCTGGGCCTGCCAGAAGTCAGCAGCTGGGCTGTTTCCGGCCTCTGGAGGGCCTCCGGGGTGTGTGGGGAAGGCCGTTTTAGCTCTCCCCAGGCTCCAAGAAAGCCTCTGGAACCTGGGAAGGGTGAAAAATAGGCCTACTGGGCCTACTGTGCCTATTGTGCCATCGTGTGCCAAAAGCAGGGGTTGCATGGGGGGGTGCATGCACATGCGTGGGGGAGCGCATTGAATTATGGGTGTGGCATACACATGGGCGACACCCCCCCATGCAACCCCTGCTTTTGCCATGCGATGGCAAAAAGGTTAGCCATCACTGGTGTAAGATCTCCTGTTTGGGCGGGGTGGGGGTGGGGTTTGACTAGATGACCTACGAGGTCCCTTCCAACTCTGTTAATCTGTTAAATCTGTTAGTTTCTCCAATGTAGCAAATATTCTTTTGAATGTGTTACTAATTTATTCATTCATGTTTTTTTTATGTGAAAGATATATTGGAATATATAACGGAAAAGTCTAGGAAGTCTTTGGAATTTGCAGAGATGTAGGGCCTCAGGCACTCCACGACTGACTCTGGAGACTATAAAATTATAGAAGTCCATTGTGTGCAACTCTGAAATGTTAAAAGTTTAAATATTATTTAGAGATCTTATCTGGACATACCATTTTAATTTGCACGTGATGGAAATGAAGTTGCAACTTGAGAAGTAAAAGTAATCAGTTACAGATTTCTTTGTGACTGAAACCCCCCCCCCCACTTCTCAAAATGGAATTTACTGCTTCACAAATGGCAGCAATCAATGTAATTCAGTTATTCAGTATAATTCAGTGTCATTCTTTATTAGGAAGCAGTGCAAAGCCTAACATGTGTTTGGAAACATTACAAAAAATGAAGAACTTTTAATGTGGCAAAATTAAAAAAAGCCGCACAACATACTTGTATAAAAAGGTAGATTACACAAAGATACTAGGGAAAAAACCCTATGTATCAAGGATCCTTATATAAAACCTGCATGGACTGAGATGGATAACATAGAAATAAAACGAACATTGTGAAATGGGCATTAAAAATCTATGCACAGATTTTTAAAGACCATTTAATCTTAAAACGTGTTATAGACAGAATGGTCTCTGAAAATTCATGACCCTTAACCAAACAGTTTTAGACATCCAAACATACCTAGCTGTATTTTAAATCACCTTAGTTTGCATCTGAAAAGAATAATAAAAAACCATCAGCGATAACATTCCTTCCAGATGAGATTTATGTGGAATATTATTTGTTTTAGAATTGCTCAAATCATAATGCACTACAGAGTTCCTTTTATAGGAATATATATTTTGGTTGTAAAAATTCAGTATAAAGATGTGGCTGTTTCCCCAAAATATACCCCTGGAGGGCAGTAGAACTTCAAATACAACTTAAATTTGAAGCTCTTCTTTCCATTCGTTCTCCATCCCACAGTCTGTTTTATTTCAAATTAGGATGGCATCATAGCCTTTCATAAGGCTTTAAATTTACAACACGCAGGGCTGCATCTCTGCTGTTTTAGGGAAGCAATATTTTAGTATTTTCGTTAAACATATGTTGGTTGCTTATTTTATTTTTATATAGAGTCTGATACTTCTATTCTTACAAATAAGAGGAGATTTAAATTAAATGTATGAGTTAATCACCTTTATAAACTTTACAATTAAAAAATGGCACAGCTGGTTTTATACATTAACAGATTAACAGAGTTGGAAGGGACTTTGTAGGTCATCTAGTCCAACCTCGCACCCAAGCAGGAGACCCTACACCATTTCTGATAAATGGCAGTCCAATCTCTTCTTCTTTTTTTTAAAATTTTTTTTTGATTTATATGCTGCCCTTCTCCGAAGACTCAGGGTGGCTTATAATGCGTTAAGCAATAGCCTTCATACTTTTGTATATTTATACAAAGTCAGCTTATTGCCCCCACAAACTGGGTCCTCATTTTACCTACCTTAGAAAGGATGGAAGGCTGAGTCAACCTTGAGCCTGGTGGGATTTGAATTTGCAGTAATTGCAGGCAGCTGATGTTAATAACAGTTAATAACACTGCTTTAGTCTGCTGAGCCACCAGAGCTCCTTGAGTCCATCACTTCTTGAAAGTCTCAAGTGATGAAGCTCCCACAACTTCCAAAGGAAAGCTGTTCCATTGGTTGGTTGTTCTCACTGTCAGAAAATGTCCCCTTATTTCAAGGTTAAATTTCTCCTTGATCAGTTTCCATCCACTATTCCTTTTCTAAAGCACCTACAGGTGATTTAGAAAATAACTTGACCCCTACCTCTCCGTGGCAGCCCCTCAAATATTGGAATACTGCTATCATGTCTCCCCTGGTCCTTCTCTTTACTAGATTAGCCATTCCCAGTTCCTGTAACCGTTCTTCATATGTTTTAGTCTCCAGTCTCCTAATCATTCTGGTTGCTCTTCTCTGCACTTTTTCTAGAGTCTCAACATCTTTTTTATAGTGTGGTGACCAAAACTACATACTGTTTCTTTCTGTTGAATGGGATGCAGATGTGACAAGAACTCCCCAGTTGTTTCTACCCAGCCAATCCAGACTCATGCTGGAGCCTATCCTTTAATCTTGCGAGGTTTCGGACTCGTGCTCCAAAATCTCAGAATATGATGAGAGAGAAGTTCCCTCAGGATAGGCTCCAGCATGAGTCTGAAAGATTGGAAGACTAAACCTCTGGCCCAGGTGACCACTCAAGATTGAGTCCTGCAACATTATCCTGTGACATGTATATTTGCCTTCATTTGCGACTAAATTTGAATAGAGAATGGGAGGGGAGGGGAGGGGTGGAGAGGGGTGGAGAACCAATCACCAATTGCCATGTGGGAAATCACAAAATATCTTTGCCTTCAAAAAGTTTTTAACAACATTAAAAGTGGGAGTGAAAGGGAAAGATGAAGGGATAAACAAATTGTAGATGAACTAAGATCCATGTCCTTTCAAAATTTCAGTTGCAGATATAATCATAGCATCTTCATCTCAGCATCTCCATTGCCTCCCTAGCTTGTCTCAGGGTTGCTAGACGGCCCCAGTTAGTCCGTTCTGACTGAATAATTAACTTTAGCTGCCCTTTCAGGCTAGTTCTTCATATTAGAACCCTTGGCATCACATCCAGAAATACTTC
This sequence comes from Ptyas mucosa, assembly GCA_012654045.1. Lineage (NCBI taxonomy): Eukaryota > Metazoa > Chordata > Lepidosauria > Squamata > Colubridae > Ptyas > Ptyas mucosa. Next base: position 226,205 of record WNWU01000057.1, on the reverse strand, counting down.
AAATAATTGTCTCTCACAGGAGTCTTAGGAGATTCTGTGTTTAGTTACAAATCATTAGGTTTTCAGGTTTGAATCAATACCAGTTAGTAGATGTAGGAACTGAAGACGTATAATATAGTGAAGGTTGAGAACTAGATAGTGTCCAGAGGCAGCATCAAACACAAGAAATAGAACTATAGTCTCTATCTATTGTCTGTCTGTCTGTTTGACTGTTTGACTGCTTGCTAGCTTCTCTTTCTCTCTCTCTCTCTCCTCTCTTTACCTACCTACCTATCTCTTTTATTATTTTTATAAATAACTCAAGGCAGCAAAGATACCTAATACCTCTTCCTCCTCCAATTTCCCCCAAAACCAACACTGTAATGTGAATTGGGCTGAGTGAGGGTGATTTTCATGCCTTTAAAGTGGAATTAGAACACACAGTTTCCTGGTTTTTAGCTTGGTGCATTTTTCCGCAGGGTGGCCTTCAGCTGCTTGTTCCCATCTGCTAAACAGCTGAATATTAAACTGGCTTAAGATGTTCTTTTCTGGATTCAACTCCTTCTCCTACTTTGACTGCAGGGATGGCCAGAAAGTCTGTTCAGATATAGCCCCTGATTGAATTATTCCTTTGTTTTTTTTACCTCATCCATTTGTGCTAGGAAACCATTAAACATTCACGTTTCTTTTCACATTCAGGACTTAACAAGAGATAATCCTTTTTTTTTTAAAGGACATTTATGAAATTCAAATATAAATATGCCCATTTATGCAAACACAATAGACAGCTTTAATTTGTGGAAGGGTGTTTTTTTTCACATTCCCAGAGTTTGGTGGATTAATATTGGTTTCCCTTCCCCCCCAATATACTTCGAATGTGCATTAATAAAAAAGCATCTCATCTTACAAATTGCTTTCAATCCAAATACACTTCAAAACAACTAGTTTAGAAAAATGAATGCCAATGTAAAAAAGGCTACTTAAAACTGAAACAATAGAATTCCTATATAGCTCATTTTTGCTGGCCCTCTCCCCCCCCACCTCCACTTTATTGATATCAGTAATCCATTCCTTCAGCTGGGTCCCCTGTTCTGGATATAGAGAGAAGCCTTTTCTGTCGAGCTTCATTTCACCTTCTTGATCCATCCAGGATTCTCCATAATCACTTGAGACTTTACCTTTAAAATGACGAAACATTGACATAGCTCATTTTACAATATGAAAAATTTTGTCTTGCTCAGTTGCTCCTGGAGGAGACTGTTCCTATGGAATCTCAGATTTTTTTCCCACTAAGGCTGCCTATTTGTTCTTTTTTTCACCAGCAAATAATTCCCATGCACTGTATCATTTTCATGGTCTGAATCGCTGCCAGAAGAGTTTGAAGACATATGTTCCTTAGATATAGGCAATATTCCACTTGAATCCTTCTCCATTGGTGGACTCCAATGTGTGTCTTCTTTTGAGTTAGTGGTCAGCAACCCACAACTCTGGAGCCACATGTGGCTCTTTCATTCCTCTGCTATGACTCCCTGTCACTCAAAATGTATGTCACAACCGCCAATGTGTGACAGCCGCTGGCATGCAATTTATTGAGTTTTTCAACCTCTGGTAGGCCAACCATGGATAAATCCAAGAAAAGAAAAGTTTCAGAAGAAAACAGAATGTTTAATTCAACTATATATGCTAGTTTTGTGGCCGCTCATGAAATAGTCAGGCAGGGGAAAGGTTTTGTGGCTCCCTGTGTTTTCTTTTATGTGGGAAATGGGTCCAAATGGCTCTTTGAGTGTTTAAGATTGCCAACCACTGGGTTAGTCCCAACACTATGCATCTCCTTAACCTTGGCTGTTGTTACTCTTAGTTCGGTGCTTCAACAGCGTAGTGGGTATCATATTTACCTCACGTGTGAAAGGTCTCCAGTTTGAAACCTGGGAACATCATCATCTTCCGTTTCTCCTCTTCCTCCTCCTTCCATTCCTGAGCTACCAACTACATTGCTATGTTGTTGTTTTTAATAATTTCATCACAAGCCTGTTTTATTTCCCTTGGTGTCATTTGAAGTAGAAGAGAACTAGAAAATGTGCCAATTTTTTAATTTGTGGCATACATGATGTGTGAGCAAACTCCTTGGGGTAGTCAGGTGGGCCCTCTCTATGGAATCTTTCTCTTGTAAATGGAAAAAAAAAGTATTTATTTGCCTTCAACTTCTCTTAACTTTGTCTCTGCTTTCTTGCCAATGGCCCTAGTAATTATTCATGACTACTGTTTCCCATTACATTTACTGATTTTTATTCTTTGATATTTTATTGAATGATATAAATATTTTAAGGTGTTTTGATAAAACTTTGAATGAAAAGTAGTCTTTAAATCCCAGTCATGCATATATAATATTTGCTGTGTTCTGATCCAAAAGAACCCCTGGCATGTTTCATAGAGAAGAAGGTGAGATTTCTTTCATCAGACTTATATTTTGTTGTGTGCTGAGCAAATTATTTTAGTATGCTGAATTAGGAATTTCTCTTAAGTGTAGGAGGAGGTGATTTGTTGTTTAAAATATCTGCCTTAAAAATATCTCCTTTTCTCTTTTTAAAAAATAACTTTGCCTTACTTAGTTTGTTTTTATGACATGCTTTGGTAAAAACATTTTAAATTTTTGTAAAAGAGAATATTAGGCTTCTCATACATAGATACATAGAGGGAGGGAAAGGAAAACAATTAAATGCAAAAATGTCTTGGTAAAAAGATAAAGGACTGAATGTCCAAAGAAAACAGAAGCTAATTGTTTATTATCATTCCTGCTTTCTCCCACCTTGTATATTAAGGATACTACAAATATTTGTATGAAAACTACCTCATTTTTTTTGTTCCTAAGGTTTTTTTTTATTCCAGTTGTACATGAAAACTGGATTATACTACCTCAGAGAAAATGAGAAAATATATTCAGAAACAATAGTATCCAGTGAATTATTAATGTAGATTATGTTGCTAAAAAGAAATATCACCTACATTTTGTTGTCAAATAAGCCAAGTCATGAAATAGGCATGGCAGGAATTCCACAAATGCTTTTTATTGTTATAGGGTAGGATAGCAGGATGTTGACTATCTGACAGAGTAAAATCAAGATAGAATTATTTTGATTTCCCCCCCTCACATTCTCCTCTTTCTCAGGACTGAGTAAATATTTCCTGAAAGTTCACTTGTAATGCATTTTCCATTACATGGTCAGGTCTCTGTTTCATTTCTTGTGTTTCAAACTTCCATCAGAACTATGTCCCATCTTGTGATTATTGATACATCATTGTCTGATTCTCAATTATATTTAATTTTTTAAAATCTTTATCTTACACTGCCTGATATGGACAACAATCTAAGCAGAGGATGAATAGAATGCTTGGTCTGTGATTTTTGACAATAGATCACTTCTCCAATATCAAAAGTATTTGGAAAATGGATCAAGACTCTTAAAAATCCTACTTTAGAACCTTCTCATATAACATGGAAACACACCAGGCTTGTTGGTTCCACAGAATAACTAATAGAAAAATAAAATGAAGATGATAGCTAACAAATGTTTGAAATTCTAGGAATTAGTTTTCCAGAGAAAACCTGCTTACCTTCAGCTGTAGGCAATCAGTTGGTTAAGGTATGTTCTGGTCTTTATTCTGGTCAAAAGAGCAGACAGAATTAAATGGAACAAAGCTGGTTTATATATACATTTGGAACAACTGAATGATCAATACCAACTGAAGTTATGAGTATTACTGAAAAGCTATCAACACAAAACAGAAAGGTGCTGTGTTTCATATTTTCAAGATAATGGATTGTTTCTGCAATTATGGGATCCAGGCTGGTGTAGTAGTTAAGGTGTGGGACCAAAATCAGTGTAACCCATGTTCAAATGTATCCTCAGCTTTACACATTAGTTATTACTTCCAGCCCATCCTATATCTCATGATAATTTGGAGAAAAAAAAACACTATGTATGCTGTCTTGAACTTTTGGACAGAAAGTAGGGTGCAATGAGAGGGAATGACTGTTCCTATTGTAAACTTAAATGTAAATTTTTGAGATTGTAGGTGAAATCCAATATTGCATAATGGACATATCTACTCTATTCCTCCCTCAGGCCCTAAGATTCTTCAAAATTCAAAATTTACTGTGAAGAGTAACCCAACTATCTTTAACAGTAACTACTAATTATATCACCTATGTGGTAACACTCATATTTCCTCTGAAGTTCTAGTTTGAGACATTGTGTATAGAATGGAAAACTTTAAATATCTCCTTTCTTCCAGGAAATCCAGTCTCTTGGGAAATCCAATGTTGCCAGGTGGAATTTGAAAAAGAAGAAAAAAGTGCTGATCTTATTCCAAAATAAAAATAAATCAGGAGGATCAGCTTTCTGTCATATAATCAATGTATTATGTATTTAATTGATTGAGGTAGAAACACACATCTCTTTTACAGACTTCAACATTTGTAGGGACCATTCCTTCAAGCATACCCAAGTAGAAATAGCATCCAAGTACTATAGTATTCACTAAAATCTGTCAAGATTTTGCTTGCTTGATTTAACAACTCAGTGTTTGGTGAAGATAAGACCTTTATTTAAAAAGTTATGAATTTTCAAGTTTTGCTCAATTGTTATGAGAGAGAGAGGGAGAGGGAGAGGGAGGGAGGAAGGGAGGGAGGGAGGACGAGAGGGAGAGAGAGGGAATGTCAATACAGCAGGATCAAGAAAAATATATATAATAAGGATTTGCACAGCTCTTCAGGCAGAATTCTGTATTCTTGTGCTCTTTTTTCTCCTTTAAAAAAAAAATCCCTATATTTTCTGAGGTTCCTGCTACTGTTGCCTCAAAATGTCAGGAAGTGAAGAGATTTCAAGAGACTTCATGCCGCATGAAATAAGACAGCATGGAGTAAGTTAATATTTCATTGTGTTCTGCATAGACAATTTCCCAAGAGGCAATTCTTCCCAAAATTTTGTTAACTTGGGCCTCATAGTTTCATGAGAAGTTTTTAGGGTGGCGACAAAGGCAATACACAATACATTTGTGAAATTATAAGTTTTACTCTTGAAAGGATTAACCAAGTTCATAAGAATAGCTGTAGTGTATCAGACCAAAGATTTATCTAATCTAGTATGTTTTTCACAGTGTGTGAAATCTTATGCTACTTGGAAATAGGGTGACAATCTTGTCATTGTTCCTACCAATAAGTGATACTCAAAGAAAAGTTGTTTCTAATTCTTGAATTAACAACATACCTGTGATTATTGCAGTAGATCAAGGGGCCTATGGCTACTAACTTTCATAACTCTAGCCACTGTCTTCTCCCAGTGAGGGAGGGATTCTATTTGACTTTTTTGACCTCCTTGAAGGCATTCCCCTGTGCTGCAGTGAAATATCAGCATGGACAAATAAACTTGGAGTTAAGAAATGTTGATAGAAAACCTATTTTTTCCCTGAAAGATAGCTTGATTATATTTATGTATTGAGGTCTATATATACATATTTTTCGGAGTATAAGATGCACTCCCCTCCCCCTATAAAAGAGGGTGAAAATTTGGGTGCGTCTTATACACTGAAATGTAGCCCCACCCACCCACCGGCCCCCGCCCTTTGGCCTCTGCCTCCCAGCAATTTGCCTCCTTGAAGCAAACAGCAAACAGCCCGTTTCAGCTTCAGCACAGCCTGATTAGCACAAGCAGCTGGGATCGGCCTCCTGACCATCAGCTGTTTTAGGCTGCAGGAATTGCCATTGCCTATTGTTGCGTGGGCCTCCGCTGTTTGCTGCAAGGAGGCAAATTGCTGGGAGGCAGACTTTTTTTCCCTTGTGCTAATCAGGCTGTGCTGAAAATGAAAATGAAACTGAAACAGGCTGTTTGCTGTTTGCTGCAAGGAGACAGATTGCTGGGAAGCAGAGGCAGATTTTTTTTCTTGTTTTCCTCCCCCAAAAAGTAGGTGCGTCTTATAGTCTGGAGCGTCTTATACTCCAAAAAATATAGTAATTCAATTTGAATTGGTATACCTTATATATTATCACTGATTAAAGGTCAAATGCTAATTAATTCATAATTTGTAATGGGTGATGAATATTTGATTGGTGAGTAGGTTGTTTGGACCAGTCTAAAACCAGCTTGTGCCATGGAGTGTGTGCTGTACTATTAGGACTTGTATCAGTTAATTCCCTCCCCCAGTCCCTCTAGCTTCTCCTTCTCCAGTATCTCCCACTTCTTCTTCTCCAGGAGAGTTTTCTGTTTATTTTCATGCTATAGATGTCGCTGTAAGGCTTCAGTATGAAAGGCAATTTTTTCATACGATGTAAGCCAAGTAAAGAGTGCTGCTTAGTTTTGAAACTGGACATGAAAATGTCTATAGTTAAAACATTTATGAATATTTTAGAGAACATTCCCAAAGAAATGTTCTAATAACTCTGGAGAGTCAGAGCAGTGGAATCCTAAGCATGTAAATCTCAAAGAGTTCAACGAGACTTATTTAGATATATACCCATAGAACAGCACAGAAAAGAGCACAGAACAGAGAACAACAATAGAGTTGGAAGGGACCTTGGAGGTCTTCTAGTCCAATCCACTTCTCAGACCTGAAGCCCTATACCATTTCAGGCAAATTGTTGTCCAATCTTTTCTTAAAACCTCTAGCACTGAAGCACCCACAAATTCTGGAGGCAAGTCATTAATTGTTCTAACTGTCAAAAAAATTCTCCTTAGTTCTAAAATCTTTCCTTGGTTAGTTTCCCTCCACTGCTTCTTTCCTGCCTTTGGGTACTTTGGAGAGTAGGCCCCCTCTTCTTTGTGGCAACCCTTTAGATATTGGAACACTGCTATCATGTCACTCATAGTCCTTCTTTTCAGACCTACCCAATTTCAGCAACTGTTCTTCATATGTTTTAGCCTCCAGTCCAGTGGTGGGATTCAAATAATTTAACAACCGGTTCTCTGCCTTAATGATTTCCTCCAACAACCAGTTCACCAAACTGCTCAGGAAGTTAACAACTGGTTCTCCCAAAGTGGTGCGAACTGGCTGAATCCCACCACTGCTCCAGTCCCAATAGTGGGATTCATTTTTTTTTTACTACCAGTTCTGTGGGCGTGGCTTGGTGAGTGTGGCATGGCTTGGTGGGCGTGGCTTGGTGGGTATGGCAGGGGAAGGATACTGTAAAATCTCCATTCCCTCCTGACTCCAGAGGAAAGTTACTGCAAAATCCCCATTTCCTCCCGATCAGCTGGGACTCAGGAGGCAGAGAATAGATGGGGGCAGGGCCAATCAGAGGTGGTATTTACCAGTTCTCGGAACTACTCAAAATTTCCGCTACCGATTTTCCAGAACTGGTCAGAACCTGCTGAACACCACCTTTGTCCAGTCCCCTAATTATCTTTGTTGCTTTTCCCTGTACTCTTTCCAGAGTCTCAACATCTTTCTAGAGTCTCAACATAGAACTGATTTGGGATTTTAAATTGTATATTGGTGCATTATTTAAGATCCACATGACTATGATTCTTTTTTACGAGAGGGGCTTGGATTGGCTAGTTTTTAGTTTTCATATCTTTGGGACTGTTCATTCAACAATCCAGTTTATTTTGAAAAAAAAAACAGGTTTGTCAGGTGGCATAAATTTAATAAAATAGTTAGCAATCTATGAAGAGTCCGGAATCTCTGAGTTCTCATTGTTCAGAATCAAACTGCTAATGGATACAGTACGTTCCATCTAGGATCACTCTGAGAACCCCACAGTCCTTTATACTTTTTATTCCAAACTCTTAAGTGAACTTGAGTACAGATGCTAGGTATCCTCCTTTTGAAAATTTTCACATGTGGTTGTACCTTAAGCGAAAACTAGCCTAACGGTTCCTGAAAAGATTTCTGATTGTGGTTAAGAAGGAAAGAGAGAAGAATAAGATTCAAGGGAAGTCTTTTATATTTAATCAGCCTGTGCTACTTCAGAGCTGCTGATGCATATGGAGCTACAGCACAATAACAACATTTAGCAATGAAAAATGAAGCACCACAATTAATGTTAAGCCTGCAAAAATAAAAGCAAAGGAAAAGGGGCAAAGAAGCATCCAAACATGGAATTTGGAACTAATGCATGTTTAGAGTCATTCTTCAAAACCAGATAAACAACTTCAGAAAAATAGCCATCCAAAATCTATCTTGCATAAAATGAGTTTTCAAAAACTAAACAGAAATGGTTGAATAATGATTACAGAAGAACTTTTAGCAATTCCTCCAATGAAGAGAATGATTATATATCCATGAAAGATTGCAGCAAGCCTGTGCATCACTGTTTTCCCTTTCTGTTTTTCTGGGCATTAGAAAAACAAAAAGGGGATCTGAGCATGGTGAATCTATTTTATCAAATTTTACATGAATTTCAATTTAGAAAGAACTCTGGGTTGAATAAACTCTTACAATCTGGGTAGTACACTTAAAATATTGGAGCAAGTGAAGGCCGTAATAGGCAGACTTTTTTGGTGTCCTCACATCCGATGGGTTTTTTTTAGAGATTTTTTTCTCTCCTTAATATGGTAAAGTTTTAGATTTTTGCTACAAACTATGATGTTGGGGAAGACTGAAAACAAAAGGAAAGGATGAGATGGCTAGAGAATGTCATTGATGCAATGAACATGAATTTGGGCAAACTCCAGGAGACAATGAACTACAGGGAGGCTTCATGTGCTTTGGTCCATGAGATCACAAAGACACAATTTAGCAATTGAACAACAAATATAGTTTTTTTACCACACCAATGAATTTTGGCAGCTGTGCTTGGAAGAATCATGCTTACAGACAAAAAAGCTTGTTAGCTATTTTTTTTCTCTTTACTATATTTATATCCTGCTGCAATGAAATAATTTTTAATACATATATTTATCTATTTTATGTAAATACAGGCTTTTCTCTCTCCCATCTCCCTATATACCAATTTAAAGCATCCACTGAAACAATAAAAATTGAATACTTTAAAATAACAAAACATAAATAAAAGCACAGATAGCCCAATTGACTTAGAACCTTCAAAGGGAAACTGAAAATCTTGAAAATCTGAGCAAATTTATCAGCAAAATGCTTTGTGAACTGGACACAATAACCAAGTGGGAGAGCTTGCCATTTACTTTTCCTTATCAGGGAATTAGTTTAGCTAAATAAATAAAATAAAAATAAATCAGGCCACTGGATCACAGTCTTCTGCCATAATAATGGCAGGTGAATAAAGAAGCTTTGCTTTGCTTTGCTTAGACAACTGGGTGGGCACACCTGAATTCATCTATGTATCCTGCAAACATCCCAGGTGGCAGATCCGAATGCAATCTCATTATGACAAACAAATGGTAAAACTGAGTCTCTGGAGAAGGGCGGCATATAAATATAAATAAAAATAAAAAAAACAAAAAACAAAATGTCTTCATGTCCAATTAATAAAAACTTCCTGAGATAAAGAAAAGATTTTACATATTTAACATATTTTTTTAAAAAAATTATTTATATGCTGCCCTTCTCCGGAGACTCAGGGCAGCTTATAATGCGTTAAGCAATAGCCTTCATACTTTTGTATATTTTATACAAAGTCAGCTTATTGCCCCCAGAAACTGGGTCCTCATTTTACCCACCTTAGAAAGGATGGAAGGCTGAGTCAACCTTGAGCCTGGTGAGATTAGAACTCGCAGTAATTGCAGGCAGCTGGATGTTATGCTGCCTTAGTAGGAGGCATTAGCCTGCTATGCAACATATGACCACATATCAGGTTTATCAGGTTTGCCTGATTTGCCAGTTGCGTCCCTTTCTGGATCGGGACTCCTTACGCACGCTCACTCAGGCACTCATCACTTCTCACCTGGACTACTGTAATGCTCTCTACATGGGGCTCCCCTTGAGGAGCGCCCGGAGGCTCCAACTGGTGCAGAATGTGGCCGCACGGGGATTTTGGGAGCGATGGGGTGCTCCCATGTGATACCCCTTCTGCGTGAGCTGCATTGGCTTCCGGTGGTCTTCCGGGTACGCTTCAAGGTGTTGGTCACCACCTTTAAAGTGCTCTATGGCTTAGGGCCCTGGGTACTTGTGGGACCACCTCCTGCCACCGATAGCCTCCCACCAGCCAGTACGCTCCCACAGAGAGGGACTCCTCAGGGTGCCGTTGGCCAGACAATGTCGGCTGGTGACCCCCAGGGGGAGGGCCTTCTCTGTGGCAGCACCTGTTCTTTGGAATGACCTGCCCTCAGAGATACGTAGGATCCCAGATCTCTGTGCTTTTTGCCATGCCCTTAAAACTTTTTTATTTCATCAAGCTGGACTGGCTTAACCCCCCCACGCCCAGATATTTTTAATTGTTAATTGATTTTAGTTGGGGTGTTTTAAACTTATTGGGCCAAAATTTGTCTAATTCTTTTAAAAATTTTAAATTTTGTATGGGATGTTTTTATTCTTGGCTGTTCACCACCCTGAGTCCAGTAGGAGAAGGGCGGTATAAAAATCTGAATAAATAAATAAATAAATAAATAAATAAATATGTGGTGGGCTAGAGGTTACTATGGAGACCATAAATTCCTAGACTTTATTGAACTAAGCCTCTAAGGCTTGGAGGCTGAAGTCTCCCAACAAAAACAAAAAACATAACCTCTGAATTCAGAGAATATATCCAGAAGACCTCTGAGCAGTAGGAAAGTCAGGATTTTAACAGGGTTCTCAGCTTTTTTCTACAATCTGATTTTACACATATACACTTTAACCTTGGTAATTCAAGAGCAATATATTGGCCAAAAGGCCAATATTGCATGTCCAAAAGGTCAATCTTGAAAGACAATAACACTCTCTCTATGATCAAAGACATTGCTCTTGAATTACCAGGGTTAAAGTGCCTATATGTAAAATCAGATTGTAGAAAAAAGCTGATGACCCTGTTAATATCCTGACTTTTGATAGTTTCCGGAAGAGGGGTACAAAGAAATAGTTGGATAAGATAGTATGTCAGAAACCACAATTGGTAAACGTCTCTGTAAAAAAGTTAAAATAATAGTGGGAGGTTCTTGCATGATTTGTGACTATAGCAGGTATCATCATTCCCAGGTAAACCAGATAGGAAACATGAGAAGATGAGTTAATTCTACTTTATTGTAAGGCTATATTAACAGAATCTTGTAAGTCTTCCACTGTGTCCTTTAGAGTTGAGAAGTTAGGAAAGTTCCTTTGTGAGGAACTCTTTCTCTGTCCATTATGCATCTATGGGTTATGCCCTCTCTTATCTGATAATTCCCTGGGCAGATTTTCTTCTACCATCTTCCAAAGTAATTCCCACATATTATTACATCAGGTCAATGAAACGAATCAGGTCAAAGAAAAAAAGCAGATTCTATAATTTAATTGTGCAATATCTTAAATACCTTTTGTGAAAACTTCAAAGTTGGGCAGATCACAGCTCAATACATTTCAAAGGATCATAAAGATAAAATTTGCCCCCTTACAATGGAAAGTAGACATTTAGTTTCTTTGAAATCTACACACACTTCACTTGTAAATGAGAAAGGTCTCAACTCTAAAGGTCACATTTAATAAAAGAATAAATGTTTCTACTTTCTAGAACCCATGTGGACAGCGAGAAATATATAAGCAATTTATTGGTGTTCCTGTTCTTATTCTTGGCTGCTGCATCTCTTATCTTCCTAATATATAATCTAATATCAGAATATTTCTTCTGGGAAATTAATAGGTCCCCCTCTTCTTCTGAAATGAAGTGAGACCTTGAGAGACAACAGGAAAAATCACAGCTAGAGGAATGATCAGATAAAAGGCAGCTTACATTTTTAGGGGAGTTACTAAAGATTGAATTTTCTAGTTGACTAGATATTACCAGCGACTTCCAGCGGTCTCATAATATACCGAGTGATGTAGTAAGACTGCCAGGCTGTCCATGGATTGTTGTTGGGCCTGGGAGGTGGCATCAACAGTGAAGCGAGAGGAAGCAGAAGCAGGGAGGCAGAGCTGGTTTGCTCAGTGGTGGGTTTCAAAATTTTTTACTACCAGTTCTTTGGATGTGGCTTGGTGGGCGTGGCATGGCTTGGTGGGTGTGGCAGGGGAAGGATACTGTAAAATCTCCATTTCCATCCCATTCCAGGGGAAGGATACTGCAAAATCCCCATTTCCTCCCAATCAGCTGGGACTCGGCAGGCAGAGAATAGATGGGAGCGGGGCCAGTCAGAGGTGGTATTTACTGGTTCTCCAAACTAGTCAAACTTTCCGCTACCAGTTCTCCAGAACTGGTCAAAACCTGCTGAAACCCATCTCTGGGTTTGCGGAAGCAGCCTCACAGACCAGCGTTACCAAGTATTTTTTTAATGAAAGCTAGATCCTCTGTCAACAATTTTTTTAACCAATTTCATTGTACATATGATGTACAATGACAATAAGGGCTATACTATACTATACGGGGGTAAAATTCAAAATTTTTTCTTGTGGATGTTCTGTGGGCGTGTGGCTTGGTGGGCATGGCAGGGGAAGGATACTGCAAAATCCCCATTCCCTCCCCACTCTGGGGCCAGCCAGAGGTGGTATTTGCCGGTTCTCTGAACTACTCAAAATTTCCGCTACCGGTTCTCCAGAACCTGTCAGAACCTGCTGAATTTCACCCCTGATACTATAGCTTAGCTCACTGAAGGAATGTGGATGAGGCAAACATCCTGGTCTTAGTTTCTTGGATTGTAAAGATGATGGGGTGGGGGGGAGAAATGTATTTTCAGCCTTACAAGATTGATGTCAACCTTGCAAGATAGTCCAGACAGGGAGAATACCCAGATGAATTAATACTGTTTTATTATAAGGTTACATTAACAGAGTCTTGCAAGTCTGACTGATGGATTTTTTTTTCTAGAGGTCAAAGTTTTGGCAGTGCAACTGCCGAGTCAAAAGTCTTTTCTGATGTTAGTATCTTTTGAGATTTTTCCACCTACTCTTTATATCAGAGATTTTCTATAACATTTAGCAAATGATTTAGTTTAGAGATAACAAATGTTTCTTTTGGGGACCATGAGATTTCTGTTATTCCTTTCTTGACAGTCCAGAATTTTCTTATAAGTTTTGCTTTTTTAAGTTCCAGCTGACTGTTTCTCCACATTGTTCTTTTTTTTGGCAACTTTTTGACCTCACTCTTTCAGATCTATCTGTCTCCTGTCAAAATTTCCACTTCATCCTCCATTCATTCTCTAAAATACTTAGATATACATTTAAATTCCAATAAATGAAGATGCTTCTGTAATAATGAACAGATATGTTTATGGTTTTAATAAATTTAACATGGTATTATGTTGTTTTATTATTGATATTGTTTTAATTGTTGATTGGGAGCTGCCTAGAATTCAGTACATAATGGGTGGTTATATAAATGTTTTAAATAAATAAATAAATTATAGAAATGAAAATAAATTACACATACATGAATACGTATTGTATGGATCATTCACTACAAGCAATTAGGATCAGCTTTCTACAGTAAAAGAAAGCCATTGGAAGGTAACTTTACATTGCTATTTCATATTTCTTCATGCTTAAGGAATGGAATATGATGGATCCAATATAATGAAGAGAAAGAGAAAGAAGAAAATGGGAGTTTCAAACATGAAAAGTGGCAATACATAGAGAAAAGTATTTTTGCTGTGAATAACTAAGTGGTTCATATATCAGCAAACAATCTCAAGGATTGAAATTAAGTAAAAGATGGTGAAATTAACTACAATTTTCAGAGTCTTTGTGTCAGTTTTGGAAGACAGTTTTCCTTTTTGCTTCGTAACTGCCAGTATTTTAGCCTGAGGTAAAGGTAGTTAGTCATCACAACATTCTGTATTCAAGAACAATTTTGCCTGCATCTGCTGGAGACTGCCTGGAGATTATATCCAGTTGAATGTGAAGAGTTGATTGGACTATGTGATGAACTTGTGGGGGTGGGGCTGGGTTGTGAACTGTTACCTGGGTGGGGGAAACCTGGAAGCTTTCAGATTCGGGTTTTCCCAGATGTGCCAACATGACATCTCTAATAAATTGGAATGTGAGGCACCTCAGGCCTCGGAGTTTTATTTTGTTGGGGATGTTCCTTGGAACCCTGATACTTTGAAAGTTAGACAGCATGCAAGTCAGATATGTTGTTTGCCTTTTGACAAGGTGACACAAAGGATTTTAGTCAGGCACAGAACAGCTTCTACCATTTGGAATGGTCTCCTTTTTGTGGTGAGGTGAGGTCAGCATCTATTTTGGCATTCTGAAGACTGCTGAAGACCTAATTGTTCCAAAGAGGATTTGGGGAGTGAGACCTCTTATCAAAATGCCTACTTGAATTTGTTGCAATTATTGCATTTGCACTTGATTATTTTTATTCCGCTTTAATTTGTTGATATATGGTTTTATGCTTACTGTTTTATGTCATAAGTCATCATTACCCTTCAAATTATGGAGATATTGAAACACACTAATAATACTGGATAAATGCCTGGTGAAAAGACAAACAGTGACCGTTAGGATGATTGCAATTTATTTAATTAAAATTTCCAGCCTTAATATTTACTCTAAATATGTTTATAGTCTTAAAGTGGCTTCCCTCTCATTCATAGTAATCATATTATATTCCCCATAGCATGCATGTATCTGCTGCTACAGCAAATCTTAGTTCAGGCAATGTGTTATTTTTGAGCTACATCAATTTACTTTTGAACACATCCTTGGAATGAACCCTAGTGGCAAACTTCACAGTAGCACATAGTGTCAAGATCTGCAGTGAGGCATTTCAGATGGAGATGTATTGCATAATATTGATTAGAATTAACACAATTCTTTTGACATGATGGATTATTTGAGTATTTATCTATGAGCAAAGCTACAGGAAACGTTTTAAAAGATTTTGGGGATGATCGTATTTCACCAGGGATACTAACAACTTCTCTAGCACTTATGCGTTTTCTACTCTGTGGTGCACATAAGGATTCTTATTTGTTAATCAAATAGTACATAGAAAGCCATCTTTACTTAAATGCTTGACACAGAAGAGCTTGCAGAGACATGTTTGTGCTCGTGAAAGATATTATCTTGTGAAAACTGGAATTGATACTTTAGCTTTCTGGAAAAGGGGAATTGCATATTTATAAGCATAGCCTTCAGTCTCAGATTTATAATCAATAGCTTCTGCAGTAGTACCCATGAGAGTGTGTACATATAATTAGATAGGATCAGTTTTAGAAAAAAGAAAACCTGAAGGAAATATGGATGATATTTTTTTTAATGCTATTTAACAGAATAACAGAGTTGGAAGGGACCTTAGAGGTCTTCTAGTCCAACTCCCTTCTCAGGCTGGAAATCCTATACCAGTAATGGCTGACCTTTTTGCCATTGCGTGCCAAAAGTGGGGGGAGCATGGTGGGGTCACACGCACCCCTGCTCATATCCATAATTCTATGTGCCCCGCCCCCTCCCCCCTTCCCCGTGCTCTCCCCGCTTTTGGCACGTGATGGCATGATGGGCCTGGTAGGCCCATTTTTCGCTCTCCCCAGGCTCCAGAGCCTTTCTAGGAGCCTGGGGAGGGCAAAAACGGCCTTCCCCACCCTCCCCAGAGGCTCTCGGGAGGCTGGAAACAGTGTGTTTCCTGACTTCTGGTGGGCTCAGAAGGCCCAAAAATCAGCTGGCTGGAGCATGCATGCATGCCAAAGCTGAACTTGCGTGCCCACCGATATGGCTCCACGTGCCACCTGTGGCACCCGTGCCATAGGTTCGCCATCACAGTCCTATACCATTTCAGACAAATGGTTGTCCAATCTCTTCTTAAAACCTCTAGTGTTGGAGCATTTACAACTTCTGGAGGCAAGTTGTTCCACTGAATAATTGTATATTATCTTGGTATTCATTCAACATATACTGTATGCTGAATATATACTGAGGGGGGCTGGATTGGAAGTTTATTGCTGTGGTTTTAAAACTGCAGGAAGAAACATCAATAATGTGTAATGCTGGTGACACTATTCTGATAGCTAAACGTGCAAATGATCTGGAAGCTTCAATAATACAAATCTAGGACTACAGTAAAAAAAATGGGACTACTATTAAAAATAAAGAAAAGAAAATTAATAATAACTGATACAACAACTGGCCGTAGAACCGACAGTGAAGGTATTGAAATGATAGATAACTTGCACTATCACTATTAATATTAATTGAACCAGCGGTTAAGACAATATATTGCAAGATAGTTCTTGAAGAATAGCAATGAAGGCTTTGATAAAAGTATTTAGATGCTGTGTCTATTGCAACAAAGATCAAAACTGGGGAAGCGATGGTTTTCCCTGTAACACTCTATGGAAGCAAAAGTTAGACACTGAAGAAACAGAACAGGAAAAGTATTGATGCTTTTGGTATTAGCAAAGAATACAATGGTTAGGTAATGCAGTATGCATAGCACTCCTCTATTTTTCCTCAGTACAATAATCCTATGAGGTGGGTTGAGTTGAGAGAGTCATTTGATGAGCTTACATACAGTAACTGAGGATGAGACTAAAATCTGGTTCTCCCTGTTCCACATCCAATGCACTAAGTACTAGATATTGGCAGAACTTGGGAAAAAATGCACATGACAAATTCTCCTAAATGATGGAAGGAAGGAAAATAATGGGTGCTATATATGTTTATAGCTCCTTTTAGTAATTGTTCTGAGTCTAAAAAAATTGATATCAGTGGAAAGCATCCCAACAAACAAACAAACAAACAGATAAAATGTTTGTGACATAATTTTATTTTTTTCGAATAAGTTCCAAATTCAAATTTTGTTATCTATATTTTATTGGTCTAAAGTAGGTTCATTGACCTGTGTTCTCTTAGATGTTGTTGGACTAGAATTCCTTTCATTTTAAGTGCTGCTGGAGCTGCTGTACCACTATTCCAAATTTTGTGGAGGTTGGAGAGATCAGTTCTTGGTCCAGGATGCCTCCGACTAGACTCTGCTATCCTTAGCCAGTACCACTATTAGTTTGGGCTTTTATGGTCGTATGTTCCTGTATAATACTGTAGATAAGCCTTCCCCATCTTGGCAACCCCAAATGTACTGGAACATGAATGCCCAACAGTTCATTGTGTTCCCAGGCAGGATGTACTTAGAAGCTGTCAAGTCTAGGAAAACTATTGTAGCTCAGTAAATAGTGCTTTAAAATGGCTGCTATATGCCAGAAAAGTTAGAGTAGTACTCATTAACATTATTGTTTTGCTCTTTCCAAAGCAACAATGGAAAAAAGAGAGGGGCAATTCAATGAAAATGAAAGAAATTCAAATCCCCAAACATGTTTTGGATTCAGATACGATGCTGGAATAATTTGGTCTCTACATAAATTCAAACACAGCCTAGATGGGATCTCTAAGGGTTGATGGGTGGTATTGATGTATGCTTTTTTAGCTATGTAAGTTTGGCTGCCGAAATGCACTAACGAGGCCCCAGGATACTATAAGCTTGTACTATTTTGTTGCCTAGGTGAATGAAGCTACTGATATTTTTTAAAGTAGGCATGCATACATACATACATATATAACTTTATTACTGTCACTGGCCAGTTGCAACAGTCAATAGTGGAGGGAGCAACATAAAACAGCTTATAGCTACTTCATTGATGTAATCAAAGTATGCCTAGTTTTGCAGACAGCGTAACGAAATTTGGCCAGGTTTACAGAAGCACAACTCATACTGGTCTGATAATATCAGCTGTGCATAGAATAAATTAGAGTTGCCTGGTTATTTTATTAAACAGGGAGTGATGAGATGGGCCCTTGCATCTAGTATTAAAAATACTAGGACATGGATTATGGTATATAGACTATGATTTCGACAGACCTTTTCCACAGGAGCATAACTTTGGCTAATACATTTTTAAATATATATCTGTTATTTGTTAAGTAAATGAAGGTACTGAATGTCTTTTTTTTTTTTTTAGCAAATTGTCTTAGCTCTCTTGGAAACTATTTTCATTATTTACTACTGGTCTTCCAAATGTTGCTCAATCTGATAGCTACCCTTTATGAAGTTCAAATGGAAAGGAAGGTTCAGTTTTATTACAAGAGGAGTCTAAAAAGGTACATTTTTACCTCTCTAGTGCATCAACATTCATACACACCACAGCAGAATTATGAAAAGCTATCTTTTCTTCCATTACAATGCTGCCTGCTATATCTTAACAGCTAATCTGCAATATTTTCACCAGGGAAATCACTCAGTGATTAAGTTTGATGTATTTTGATATTGGCTTGGTCCGATGTCTATCCCTTGTATTGTGATTTTAAAGCATGGTGCATTTTCAGCAAGTTCTGTGAATCAACCACCTGTGATTTACTCAACAAACCATTTGTAAACAAGCAATGCTGAATACAAAGTTTGTGCCCGGTTCATATGGGTTATGACATTCAGCACAAAGCTTTTCAAACTATCTTGAATATTGAGAAGCATTAAGTTCAATGTGAGAAAGGAAGACATTCTGAAGAAGGGATTTCTGAAAGATAAACCTTGTGACAGAAAGATTTTTATTCCTCTTATGGTACTATTCTGCAAACGGTTGCTCACAAATAAAAAAAAAGTCTAGCCACAGCAAAGATTCAACACAAGCATACCATTTGAAGTCTTCACAATAATTTGAGAAATATTCTTTCTAATCATGAAACTATACTCTTGCACCTATGTGAATTTCCAATTTTTGTTTTAGCAAAGGAATATCCACCCATTCACACTACAGAGGACTTAGTGAGAAGTCAACACAAGAAATTAAAAGTGAAATTAAAACCCCTAGATAAACAAACTGCTAACAAATTGGAGTATTGAGTAATTAAAATATTTAATATTTAACCAATGATCGCTCACAGTCAAGTATTAAATATACTCAATTATATATACTGTTTTGGGTTGTTCGTCTGCTTCAAGAAACAATGAATTCAACATATGTTGGAAGTGTCTACAGAAAATAAGACAGCAGATTTAAGGCAATTAGAAAACTTAATCCAGAATGGGTTCCTCAGACGAGGAAGTTAGATATCCATTGTCTTATATTATTTAGGGTTTGAAACATAAAGATTGGTTTAGTGGTTAAGATGGTTTGCTAGAAGCTGGGGGAATTTAGTGATAATCTGATTTCAGGTATAAAGCCAACTGCTTGACTTTGGCCCAGTTGCTCATTTTCAACCCAAGGAAGAAGGCAAGGACAAACTACTTCCAAAAAAGTTGTCCAAAAAGCTGCATAAACCTTACCAGATTCAAGTCTGGTCCAAAGTAATGCAAATACTAAAAGCATACTTATTTAGAAGTAAACCTTATGAAATCAAATATAGCTTAAATCACAATGCTAAAGATGGTTAAAGAGATACATCCCGTTGTATCTTGTGGAGCATACTTCCTAGTTTATGTCCCAATCTTAATAAATAAGCCTTTGGGAGCCAGATTTTCATTAGTTTCATGAATTTTCTTTTCAACCTCAAAAGAAGTCACATTATGGTAGTAATAGATTAGAATTATGCTTTATTAATGTTTTAAATTGAGCAGTTAGAATGTTTCTCCTCTAGCTAATTGTGGATAATAGAGGTAATTACATGTTTGCATTACTGATTAGCATCTTGTCTTCAATATACTGCAAAGGAGGAAAATGAAGTTCTGGTAGCTGTACTGATGGAAAACAACATTACTTTCACTCACAATACATGTTAGGGAAAGTGGCGAAAGGGGAGGGAGGAGAAAATAATGTTACGAAATAATAGCTTATTTTATCAGTGCAGCTTTAATATAAAAACTGTGCAGAAGAATTCAGAAATTGTGCAGAAAAGCCATCCCCAACCTGTAAGAAAAATTTGTGCTAGAGCTCAGTTGTTGAGATGGTATCAAGGAGGGTCAGTAGTAGTCAGTCGAAAGAGAAGAGAAGATCCAAATCAGAAGCAGCAGGAACCAGGGCTGCACACAAAAGGTCAACGACACTACCAAGTGACTTCATGCAGGGCTAAGAAAGAACTAACCTCCGGCAGCCAAAGAGCTATTGCCAGCTAGTGTGAACAATCCTCAGCTACATAAGTAGGAGAACTTGTGTGGATACAGGTGGTCAAAAATAAATAAATAAATAAATCAAGATCGCAGTCAAGATTACCACAATTAAAATTCTGCCCTTTTTATTTCCACATGAAGGCATCATCTCTACAAAAGGGATGGAGCCTCTAATACATTGTACAACCATCTCCTTAACTTTGTTGGCCTCCCTACTATATGCATCACAGTGTGATTAGGTAAGCCATGTTTTATTTACATACCTTTTGACTTAGCGACAGTTGGCTATGCTTACATAATATACTATGTCAAAACCTGTTATAGGTTGTTCAGATCAGGAAACAGGATCCACAAGAAGGCTAGAACTGTATTTTTTTTTTGAGATAGTAAGAGAATATTGTAGTAACAGAATTTTGCAAATCTGATGGCATTTTCCATTCCTTCCCCTCACAGAATTCAATGGGGCTCATTATCATAAAAAAGGCAGCACAATCTATCCACAATATTTGTGTGTCCCCCCCCTGTACCTCCCCCCTTTGGACAGACTCTATGAAGACAGTTACAGCAGCCATAATTTTAAAGTCAATAATGGCAAGAATTGTTAGGGAGTTAGCTGAAAAGACCATAATTATGTATCCAGTGGCAATAAATTATATATCTGTATAATTTTAAATTAGATTATGAATGAGGTTAATGCAATGCTCCTGTTGACATTCATAATTCTGAGAGTTAATGAACAGATTTTAAAAAACTAGATATCTTCCTATTTTAAACACTATGGTCTTTTAGGGCTTGATATAAATCCAGAGAGGGACATTTTAAAGATCTATCCTGGTTCATACTCAGTTACTAAAATGGTGGCCTTCTCTATAAATTTGTAACTGAATAATTAGGCTGGGTAAGGGCTAAGTATCTCCTATTGCTATTTCTGTCATATCACAATGGTTTTAGGGAGAAGGTTGTGTCAAAACTAATCAAGAAGTTGGGACTGTGTGATTAGAGCCACCACCCATTTGTTCATATATACAAGGTTGACACCTGTAAAAAAAGGTGAGGCTTTGATTACACAATTGTGTTTGCCATCAATATTTTTTTTTAAAAAAAACACCTCCACTTGAGGATGCCTTCATCGATGAAACTTTGAAAGAAGTTGCTGAAAAGCAGAAAGTCATCCATGACGCACAAGGAAAACTATTTCCTCTGAAGTTGCTTGTTACTTTAGAACAGGGGTGTCAAACTCAAGGCCCGGGGGCCAGATCTGGCCCATGGGGTACTTAGATCTGGCCCCTGGGGCTGTCCTGGAAATAGTGAAGGACCAGCCCACAGTGCTTCTGTCAAGCTCCGTTTTCACTGGCAGAGGGTTGCAGGAGGCTTTGGCAGCTGAAAACTAAGCTCAGGAGCCTGTTTTCACTGGCAGAGCACTTGGACCATCACAGGTGCCCCTGACACGAGTGACGTTGAGGTGGCCACACCCACCCTGGCCATGCCCACCCCGCCCCCTGAGGTCAAACACAAGCCTGATGCAGCCCTCAATGAAATGGAGTTTGACACCCCTGCTTTAGAAACTCTGAGTTCTGATTTAGTTTTTGTTGGCTATGATGAAGCAGTAATTTAAGGCAACCTAGAGACTGGATTCTCTGGATAAGAATTTGGCAGCATTCAAAGCTTTTGTTATTGATTCAGATGAACAAAATAATTATTCAGGTTGAAGTCCTGATAAATAATATTAAGTTAATGTGTGAAATTTTTCAGTCCAGAAGCTACAAATAGGTTTATTGGGGGGAGATCAGATTGCATGTTTTTTTTTTTATTACTGTCATCATTATTAGTGTGTGTGTGTGTGTGTGTGTGTGTGTGTGTGTTCAGATCTTTTAAAAATGTTTTTAAAAAGTTTATGTTATCCAATGAATTTTTAAAGAACTTTTCCTTGACCTTTGTATGTGCATGTGCAAGTATTTCTTACATAACACCACCTCTTTTCTTCCTAAGGCCTCTAAGATGAATGAATACTCATTCTCAGATAGTGATCTAAAGATTTACTATCCTCTTTATTTGAACATACATTAAATCTGTGAGTCTCAATTGAAGAGCCATTTAGAAATTAGGCCACTTATATTACTATATATATTTAATCCTCCATTTGTTCCTTCTTTTTAATTTAAAAGATAAATTCATTGGCACTGAAGCAAAGTAATTGCCACATATGATTTGGGGAGATATATAGATACATACACATATTGTCTATGAACATGAATATTCATGAACTATTGTCTTTTATCTTTTTGCAATTACATAGATTGTAATATTAACATATGGAGTGCTAATACATAAAGGTATTTAAAATGATTTGAAAAATGTGAGGAAATTAGAGGGAAAAAATAAAAACAATTCCTTTCCTCAGTATGTAGTTCTGTTTTGTCCTTACTGAAGAAGCTTTTTACAAAAATAATGGTGGGAAGGAGATTTTTTTTTAAAGTGTTTGGTCAAGTATCATTACCTGCTGTAAAGAAGCTATTATTCTTTCAGTTCCTCTTTCAGCTCAGTGTTTAGCTTTTTAGAAATGCAATCTCTAAAAAGGATAGTCTTTTCAGAATGTAACTGAAAAACAAGAGAAAAACAACCAGAGAATGACCATGAAAATCTTACAGAACTATGTAATTTCATAATAATGTTACATGCCATTGTTGTCAGAAAGGTCAGTTCTGTACTAATTCAAGGTCCTTTATTTGTCACCAGATATTAATGACATTTGTAGTAAAAAAAAAAATCTTGTTAATTACAACTATTCAATTGGGTTCACTGGGTTCTGGTGATGCAAATGTTTCTGAGGTTGTGAAACAATGGAAGAGAGTCCCAAAAGTTGCACATATGGGACTGTACAGAATAGTACAAGATCAGGGGTTTAAATCTACTTACCTTCCCAACCGGAAGAAGGTAAACAACAGAGGGTAAAAAACAGGTTACTTCCTGCTTAAAACCAGGAAGTAACAACAACCAGGCGGGTGGACAGAGCCTCGTGTTGCCATTGCTACTGGTTCTCTGAACCACCGGCTGCCATCGCTACTGGTTCGGCCAAACCAGTCCAAACCGGGAGCATTTCACCCCTGTACAAGATGCCTCTAGTTTCATCTTAAGATGAAGTTGTACTAACTTCATCTTAAGCACTTATCCAAATTGCACCATCATGCCTTTGCTAAATTCAGGGCAGGTTGAACACAGTCAAGTACAATTTTCAGTTGCTGGTAGGAAATGGCATTTTGGTTCATCAGAGCACCCAAGCAGTTGCCTGGAAAATTGCCCTTAGTTTCCACTCTGACACAACACACAGAAGAAGTTGCCTTTGATGATCGAGGCTGAGTGGTTTACGTGTTGGGGGGTAGTTTAGTAACAGTGTGGTGCATGTCTAAAAAAAAACCTGGTTCTCCTATAAAACATGTTTTGAATACTGACCCCCAATTTATTCTCTCAATAGCACAAAAGGCTTCACCAGGAGGGATTATGGGTTAAATAAGAGTTATTGGTAGGCAGGCAGTCCAGTAGCTGTTGCATTTTATATCTTGGCAAGTGTAAACAAGCCACACTGAATGACACAAACACAATTTTTAACAAAATTGTTGTATGGCTGCGAAAAAAGTAAATATCCTAATTGTTGGAGCCTAAATGTCAAAGTTAAACTGTTATGAGGACTATTGCCTCAAAGTCCATTACGAACTAATCTCCAGAGCGCTTCAAGTTTTCATATTCAAAACTTCATCCTTCATCTTTCTTCATCCTTCTTTCTTCTGCTCACTTCCTAGGAGCCTGGAAGCCTTTATCAGAAGCCTTTGGCTTCTGGGGTTTATGGAGTTGGAGCATGCCTTAGATGCCTTAGATGAACTCATGAGGTCAGATTGGTATTGCTCTGAGCAATTAGTAACCTGATAGGAACCTTTCCAGCTTGGAGGCAGATAGGCTTATCTTTGATTCACTTTGCAACACACCCAATCTCCTACTTGCAACTGTTCAAATGGTGCAGCTACAGGTAAGCCATTCTGATCTTGAACTGCTCTTGGGTTCAGCATTGCTCCTGTTGAAAAGTTCATACAGTGCATAAATATATTGACAGTGGATCAGGATGAATACCTCTTGGGTTAGGAATTATTTCAAAGTCTAGAGCCATTGGTTGCCAATAGACAATTTTATTGGGAGACATCTACAGTTCCTTTAAAGGTGAGATTTCAAGGAACTGAAGATGTGCTTCTGTATGAATTCCTTCACTTGCTCAAATGTGCTTGGTTCTTTGAGTTAGTGCTTCTGCTTCTTTGTGGGTCTGGTTATGGAACACTCTAAGATATGCTGCACTGCCATTCTTGGAATTATTACTTTCCTTTTCAATTTCCAAATTCTTGCTTCACAGGTTACTGCTTGGTAGTTTTTTCATTTGTCTTTTTCTTCTTCAGTTGCATGTTCTTGCAGAGCTGCTCCATTTGCTAATTCATTTCCTTCAACTCCTGAATGAGCTTTGACCTTGACTATTGCCAAAGTTTTCAGGGTTTAAATGAGATGTAAAATAGCAGAGATGAAAAAGCCACATTCAATCTCTTTTTCTCTGCTTATCAAGTACCCTCAGTTGACCATAGTCTTGGGCTATTCCCCAAGCATATCTTGAATCTGCCCTAAATATTTGTTGATTTCACCCAGTGGTGAAAACCAATTTTTTTTTACTACCGGTTCTGTGGGTGTGGCTTGGTGGGCATGACGGGGAAGGATACTGCAAAATCTCCATTCCCTCCCCACTCCTGGGGGAAGGATATTGCAAAATGTTAATTCACACCCCACTCTGGGGCCAGCCTGAGGTGGTATTTGCTGGTTCTCTGAACTACTCAAAATTTCTGCTACCGGTTCTCCAGAACCTGTCAGAACCTGTTGGATTTCACCCCTGATTTCACCCCTATGTAAGGTAGGGCTTGTGACTCTGCTACTTGGGCTGAGTTGGGAGAGAGAGAGACAATGCTGTATCAGATTCTATAATTGAAAGTTCTGTGGTGGCTGCATAGCCTACCTTGCATTCTTTTCTCTCTGGGATGAAACAAGGACTTTCACACTAAAGTTCAATATCTGCATAAACATTAGGATCCTCTTTTTAATCCCCTCTCAGTTTTGTTGCTGCTATTGTAAAGAATAAACAGACCCAATAGTCTGTTATGGGGGGAGGGCAAGAAAGAATTCAGTTGGATTTTTAAGAGGAGCTTTAGAAACTTTGAGACTGGGATTTTGCACAAGTTGTAAGATGTAAGAAGTGACACAGTTGGGGACTGGAGGCTAAATTGTATGATGAATGGCTAAGGGCACTAGGTTTACGCTAATGAAGAGAAGCAGTGGTGGGTTTCTACCAGTTCGAGCGAGCCAGTGGCAGCAATGGTGAGCTGAGAGTGAACCGGTTCTCTCTGATGGTTAGCTTGGCCCTCCCACCTGCCCCTGCATTATACATACCTCATTTTTGGTTGGTTTTAGCCCAGCTGAAAGACACAGCAGAACGGATTGCCACCTCTCAGCTGTTCACAGAGTGAAGCGCATGCATGAAGCGAACCGGTGGTAATACCGGTTGAAACCCACCACTGAAGAGAAGGTTAGGGGAGACCTAATAATAGTCTTCCAATACTTGAAGGGCTGTCAAAATGAAGAGGGAGTCAATTTATTCACCATATCACGGGAAGGCAGGACAAGAAAGAATGGGTGGAACCTTATCAGAGGAATCCATCTGTAAATAAGGAGGAATTTCCTGACAGTGAGAACATCTTGCCTCCTGAAATTGTGGGTGCTTCATTGCCAGAGGTTTTTAAGAAAGATTAGACAACCATGGTATAAGGATGCCTGCCTTGGGCAGGGGGTTGATCAAGAAGACCTCCCAGGTCCTTTCCAGCCTACGATTCTATGATTTCATTATAATTTGTTGTGCAGTAATGGTAGATGTTTCTAGTTTATGCATACAATACATATTGTGCTTGAAAGCTCTGCATCTCTGTATAAGGCTGGGAAAGACTGTCCCAAAGGTGCTTTTTTTTTCTTTTCAAAAAAACACCTTTGGGACAACCATGACCTGGATGACTGAGAATCTCTATAGATGGATGGGAAAGACTCTTGAACTTCTGCCAATAAATCACATCAATGCCCTCCAATGCTTTAGACTGTAAGATCCATCATCCATTACCAATCTCTGTTCTGGCTGAAGCTGATTACAGAGTCCAAAACATTGGATTATCTATACACCCAGGTATAGATAATTTGAATTAGATGGACTAATAATCAAATTAAACTGGTATGAGGAAGCTTCCTATGAAGCTTAGGTGTGCTCTTAATATGGATTGATATTTTGTTTATAAAGGAATTAAATAGAACATTTACGAGTCCAGAAACTAAAAGGAAAAATGAGAGAGAATTGGAGAAGGAGGAATCTCTCTATGTTCTTTGATTTTGAGACTCTGTTCTTGCATTTAAAACCTTTCCAGAAGGAATGATTTATGACCATACTGTGCTGACTAAATGTTAATTTTACCCATTTCCCCATTTACAGGTTAGTGCTGAATTGCAGTATTCAATAGAAAATTGCCAATGGCCAGTGTGATGAAAGGAAAATGTAACAAAGCCTCAGGTCTAGGGAAATATATTAGTGTTACATGGAATCAGCCAAGTTGTCTCACTGTAATTGCAATCGCTACATGAAAATCATAATTATGCAAAGGGATAACAACACAAAAAGCCTTCCAATTCATGCAAGATCTATAAAAAGTCCTGTGAAGGTATATGCCAGACATGTCTCGTATTTATGAAGGCTGTATTTGCTGGGGATAAAATGTGTTTTCTTTCTCTTGTTTATCAGAGGAATACTAGTTTCTTTTGGTTTTTAAATGAAAGAAGTAATGAGATAGTTAGTACATTTTGTTATAAGTATGATGCATTGCTGAAGTTTTTAATACTGTTTTTAATTTAATTTGCTAAAGAAATTGTTCCTGGACATAATGTGAGTGAATATTGAGTAATTAAGTTGCAGAACATCCCATTAAAACTAAAATAAAAACTGAGTTGTTTTGGAGGCAGAGTTTGAGCTTAGTGCAGTATCAGTAGGTGTTATTATAAAGATTATAAAGGTGTTGGAAGTAAAATATTTGTTCAGCAATGCAGGAATAGGGAAACCATTCTTCTGTTTAAGCTGTATCTTGAAGAAAAGAAGAGGAGGAGGGGGAAGAGAGGAGAGGAGAGGAGAGGAGAGGAGAGGAGAGGAGAGGAGAGGAGAAGAGAAGAGAAGAGAAGAGAAGAGAAGAGAAGAGAAGAGAAGAGAAGAGAAGAGAAGAGAAGAGAAGAGAAGAGAAGAGAAGAGAAGAATCATAAGATTGATGTCAGCATTTCAAGGTAGTCCTGATAGGAAACTAGAACCATGAGAACCTTTTTTTGTATGGTCTTAGTTTTACTCTCCAGAAAAATAGGGAGGATCCCTTCTGATATCCTTTCTTCATCTCCCTTCCTTTTATGGGCTGAGATAGCTCTTATCAGACCATTGCCCTGGTTGCAGGGGTGAAATGCTCCCGGATTGGACAGGATCGGGTGATCCAGTAGTGATGATGGCTGGTAGTTCAGAGAACTGGTAGCGATGGCAGCTGGAGGCTCCACCCATCCGCCCAGAAGTTATTACTTCCTGGTTTTAATCAGGAAGTAACCTGGTTTTTTGAGCCTCTGTGCATGTGCTCGGGCCAAGAGAGGCAGTGGTGGAGGCACTGCATGTGCAGCCCCAGGACATCCGTCTTCTCTCA
Organism: Ptyas mucosa; assembly: GCA_012654045.1. Classification (NCBI taxonomy): domain Eukaryota; kingdom Metazoa; phylum Chordata; class Lepidosauria; order Squamata; family Colubridae; genus Ptyas; species Ptyas mucosa. Next base: position 198,395 of record WNWU01000057.1, on the reverse strand, counting down.
TGGAGCGCCACTGCCACCCCAGAGCTTGCCTTAGCCTCTGCAGCCCACTGGCCCATCTTGCCCTTCTCTTTCTGGGTGCAGTGCTTCTGCTTGTTGGGCCACTTCCCCTCAGTGCTTCTGCTGGTGCCACCACGCAAGCTTCCCATGAGGAAAAAGAGGGAAAAAGCATAGCGGCTGGCTGCAGAGCTGCTAGCTTCAGGAAGTGGCCCAACAGGCAGAAGCAACATGCCCAGAAAGAGACTCCGGACTTGGCCTGCCACTCACCACCTGCTCGCCCTTCGCTTTGGGTCAGGGGCTGGGGCCCAGAGACGCACCATTCACTGAAGCCCCGGAACTGCTGCCTGCTCACAACCTGCCTCAACCAGGTCAGGGAATGCACCATTCCCCAACTCCAGGCTTGCCATGGAGCTGCCGCCCACTCACCTTTCGCCGTATGGTGTGTCCTACTCCTTACCTTTCTCCCGCGGCTGGCTGCCAGGGAAGGCAAGCGCCCGAAAGTTACTGGAGCTACTCTCCTTCATGAATGTGTGAATCGCTGCCCTGGTCCATGTGCTGGCAGGTTGGGTGTGCGCTTGCACAGTTGGCGCATGGACCAGGGCGGCGATTCACACATTCAAAAAGGAGAGCAGCTCTGGTAACTTTCAGGTGCTTGCCTTCCCTGGAAGCCAGCCATGGGAGAAAGGTAAGGAGTAGGACACGCCGCGTGGCAAAGGGCGAGCGGGCGGTGGCTCTGCAGTAAGGCTAGATTCAGGGAATGGTGTATCCTCCAACCTGGTTGAGGCAGGTGGTGAGCAGATGGCAGCTCCGGGTCTTTGGTGAATGGCATGTCTCTGGGCCCCAGCCCCCGACCCAAAGCGAAGGGAGAGCGGGTGGTGAGTGAGCGGCAGAATAGAAATTTAAAATGTTTTCCTATCGGGTTCTGTGGGCGTGCTTGGTGGGGGGGGGTGTCTTGTGACTGAGTGGGCATGGCTGTGAGTGAAATTGAGTTGGCCATTCCCACTTAATCACAGGAAACCCCCCCCCCCAAGCTACACCGACAGAACCAGTAGGGAAAAATTTTAGATTTCACCCCTGCCTGGCTGCATCTTTTCTTCATGTCGACCAAAGATATTCTTACAGCTCATTACAACTACTAGCAAAAAGGGCTTCTTCTGCATGGATTCCTGTTGAAATGTGATATTTAAATAATGTAATCAGGGCAAAGCAGGTCATTGCAGCTTGTGTGCTATGCTTTTAAAGGTAAAACAATGCCTGAATTTTCACAGTCAAGTATAGTGCTGCATAAAATGCAGTCTTTTGTCCTCCTCTTGTCTTTCTCAATGGATATTTATTGCTTGACGCTATGACTCTACTCACTCTATTACCTTTACCTTTACACTGTCTTCTTTGACCTCTTATCTCAAGATTGTTTCAAGTACAATGTAAACATTTCAGATTTTCTACTTTTTTCTACAACCTTTATGTTCATAATTTCCTACTCTTTAGATAGATAGACTCTAAAAATCTGCCTTTTCTAAGCCTCCTCCCAATGCCCCACGACCTTTTCCTCAAGTAAAATCTATTCTGTACTTCTCCCACTGAATATCTGTGAAAAAGGCCAAAATGCCACCATCATGTTCATGGTTTCAAATTGTCAGCTTCACATAACAAATATTTCTATTAGATAACCATGGAAAGTTAAAAAAATTACAGGACCTCCAAGAACAAGGGCTACGAGTTGACTGGTGGGTTTATCTCCAATTACAAAACCAATATAAACAAAATATAAGAGATTATAGAATATATCTTAAACCACAACAACTAGACAAAATTTTATTAGGACCAGACAAAAAAAATATTACTAAAATTTACAAATACATTTTGGAAATGGAATTGGAGGGAGAAGTAGTGAAAGGATGCATGATTGCATGGGGTCAAAATATTGGACACAACATAAAACTATCAGATTGGGAGAATATATGGAACAGAAACCATAAACTAACAAAATCAGCAGCATATAAAGAAAATGCATATAAAATGTTCTACAGGTGGCACTTACCCCCTTTGAGATTAGCGAAAATGTATCCTAAAATGAGCCCCATATGTTGGAAATGTAAAAAGAAAGAGGGAACATACTACCATATGTGGGCTGGGCTTTTAGCTTCCTGGAATGGTTAGCCACCAGCCAATCAGCTAGTTGCCAATACTGGCACCCACCCTCACCCCCACCCCTGCACTTCTGGCTGCCAGAATTGGCAACTAGCCAATTGGCTGGCAGCTAACCATCCTGGGAGGCTAAAAGCCCAGGATGAACAGTGTGGCATAGAATGGGCCACGTTGAAGCATACGGGAGCGAGCGTGGCACACCCCCTAATGCTCTTTTTAAAAAAAACAAAAACAAAAACCATTTTCTAGATAATATATATATATAACTTTCTTCTACAGGAAATTACCCTAAAATGAAGTTGCTGGTACGACAGATGTGTTATCTGGACATTAGTAACAGTTAAGATCTGTGTGAAATGTGCTTAGAAATAGAAATGTGCTTAATAGAATCACCGAGTCCTTGAAAAAGCCATTTTTTCTCTAAAATAAAAAGTCAAAAAATATATATTCTGTGAATCTACTTAAAATGTCATCTGAAATAATTTATTTCTTATAGAAGTTCAGATTCTATAAATCTGAATGTACAGATGTACATTTGTACATGTTCAGATGTACAAATAAATAGTTCCTAGTAAGTTATTTTTCTCTTTTCTTTTCTTTTCTTTTCTTTTCTTTTCTTTTCTTCTTTTCTTTTCTTTTCTTTTCTTTTCTTTTCTTTCTTTGCTCTTCAGTGCTAGGAAGAGAAAATTTAAATTTTCTATGCCCTTTTAATAATATGGTAATACTGTTGTGGTAGGTTAATTTTTGATTTCTAATTTACTTTACTGCTTAATGTAAGTTTTTATATTTCATGCAATGGTTTAATTATACGTTAATCAACCGCTTTAGCTTACTGTGTTGTTTTAATTCTATCGTAAGCTGCTGTGAATTTTTTAATGGAAAGCAGGCATTAAATGTTTAAAATCAATCAATCAATCAGTTTATCAGTTTAATTTTTCCCTATGGCAGTTTACTGGATTCTTGATGACTTGGAGTAAGTAAAAACACAACAATAAGAGCAGTTACCTTTTAACATCTTCAGTAGGCTTAAATTACCGTATTTTTCGGAGTATGAGATGCACCAGTGTATAAGATACACCTTAGTTTTTGGGGAGGAAAAAAAGCTGATTGGCAGGTGGATTGGCCTCCTGGAATACCCCTAATCAGCTGTTCCCAGAGGTGAATTTTAGCAACAGGTTCCTTGGTTGTGAGCTCTGTGCCTTGCTTTTTTTTTTTTTTTTGCTTTTTTTTCTGCCTCTGAAAGCCTCCAAAACAGCTTCAGAAAAAAAGCCTCTGAAGCTCTGTTTGGGGGCTTCTTTTCTGAAGCTTCTTTTCTGATGCTTTTTTCGGCCTCTGAAATCTCCATTTGAGAAGCTGGGTGGGGCTACATTCTGAGTATGACTCACCCAGATTTTCACCCTCTTTTTTGGGGAAAAAAGGTGCATCTTATACTCCGAAAAATATGTTATAGAGGAGAAAAGTTCAGTTAAATACCAAGAGTTCCCAAATGGTTGAGTCTGACAGTGGCTTTGGTTTTTTGTTGTTGTTAGTTGCATAGGTACTAATGGCCTACATTCTCAGGCTAGACTGTTATCAATAGAAACTGTTTTGATGTCGTCAAATTAGACTAGGTCTCCTTCAGCTCTATGACTTAGAATATCATCTTATCAGAATTATATTTTCCTAGAAGGCCACGTTGAGATGAAAATAAAGTTTTCTGAGCCAAGTAGCTACTTTCAATTATCTTCATTTGTAAAGCTATTAACATCCAGTTGTTATTTTGCCCCAGCCCTATTTGTGGACCTCATTTAGGAATCTGCCAGATCACTGTGAAAACGAGATGCTGGATTAAAGGCCTGATGTTCTAATCTGATTTAGCAGGGCTTTTCTTACATTTTATGGTACTTCTGAGAAAAATAAGTTGCTGCCGTAAAAAAACAGAGGAGGTATCTCAGATCCTCCTACAATGAATTAAATATGGAACTGTTGCTGTGCAAAGGGATTTATTCCAGTGATTTCAGAAGATGAAACTTGAAGAACTCTTGTTCTTATAAAGGAAATGGAAGGGAACTCCAGGAAAGGGGATGAAAATCAGAACAGCAAGTATTGGAGTGGAAGTGTCAAGAAAACAATCAGCAGATAACATGATAACATGCTGAAGGAATAGAATTCTATATTGGCTCAGCCTGTGAATTAATGATCAGATGAGGTAATGGCAAGATAATAGATCTGGAGAATGTTCTTGCATTGTACTATTATTGACTCCTGCTATGAAAGATGATAGCACCTGTACTAAATCTATCGCAGTAATAAAAAAACACTTACTTTATTAAACGTAAATGTTATTTGTGGCTGATCATGCTTTAATAATGCATCTTTTTTGTTTTCTTCATTTGTCAACATCACCCTCATTTAGAGAATAGTAGAGTTTGTTAGGACTCTTTTTTTTTTTTTTTAAATGAGAATTGGCCAGGGCATAACGGTGATTTAAACAGAAATGATCTAATGAGAAAATGAATCACCTATTTACAATATAAAAGGGAAAAAAAGGAGAAGAGCAAGAAGAAGAAGAAATATATTCTATGATCTATTCAATCTATTCAACCTGTTTACAATATAAAAGAAAAAAGAAGAGCAAGAAGAAGAAATATATTCTATGATCTATTCAATTAATACATTTTAATCAGAAGAACAGAAGAACAGTGTGAGAAGGTCTGTTGGAGGTCTTCTAGTCCAACTCTATACCCAGGAGACCCTATACCATTCTGGACAAGTGGCTGTCCAGACTCTTCTTAAAAGCCTCCAGTGATGGAGCACCCACAACTTCTGAAGGCAAGCCATTTCCCTGATTAATCGTTCTCACTGTTCAGAAATTTTTCCTTAGCTCTAGGTGGCTTCTCTCCTTGATTAGTTTCCATCCATTGTTCCTTGTCTTGCCTTCTGGTGCTTTGGAAAATAGGATGGTCCCCTCTTCTCTCTTGCAGCCCCTCAAATATTAGAACAGTGCTTTCAGATCATCCCTATGTCTAATCAGATGTAGGTAAATCCTTTCTTATTACTAGACAAGAAACTGAGTATTCAGTTCCTGAATAATATGAATCAGCAGTTAGACAGGCAGGCCTGAGCTAAGTAATACAAGACCTTTCATATATTTGGCCACGGTGGGCTTGGGTACTTGGGAACTCTGATTGCCTACATTAGTTAACTGTAATTTTCTTTCAGCAGTAATATTAAAGCAATGAAACGATCATTCATGGTAGTTTTCTACTGTACTTCTAATGAGAGAGGGTTTGAAATTGTTCTGCCTATGTGGGGCAGGGAGTTTTGAACACTTTCAAGGATTTCCTAATAGCAAAGTTTTATAGAAAATTTTTAAAAAATCTCAGTTTGCAAATATCACATATCTAACATATAATGTGCATAATTTTGAAAATGCAATGTCTCAGGATCACTCTTAACTTGTTTTGGCAACAATATGGAAGTAGCTCATGACCACGTCTAGGATTTTTTAAACCAATTTCTGTAGTATACAGCCTTGGGATTTCATGATGGTCTCTCATTTAAGCTCCTTGATTCAAATGCCCACGAGAACATCAGGCCTGTATTTCCTTGTGAATGACCAAAAGTACTAGACCCACCCAGAATAACAGAGTAACAGAGTTGGAAGGGAAGTTCTTGGAGCTATTCTAGTCCAACCCTATACCATTTCAGGCAAATGATTGTCCAATTTTTCTTAAAAACCTCCAGCGCTTGAGCACCCACAACATCTGGAGGCAAGTCATTCACTGATTGTTCTAGCTGTCAGGAAATTTCTCTTTAGTTGTAAGTTGATTCTGTCCTTGATTAGATTCCATCCATTGCTTCTTGTTCTGCCTTCAGGTGCTTTGGAGAATAGGTTGACTCTTCTTTGTGGCAGTCCTTACACTGCTATCATATCACCCCTAGTCCCTTTTTTCATTAAACTAGACATATCCAATTCCTGCTACTATTATTCATATGTTTTAGCCTCTAGATCTCTCAGGGAATACTATTTCACAGGGCAGGCATAGCAACTAAGTAGACATTCTTAGGTCTCACAAGATGTTATTGTCTTAATATATGATACATGGAACATACACTACCAGCTCTGTCAATACTAGAGACAAATGAGATTGTACTTCAATAAATTTATCTTTTGTGTGTGGCAAGTTGTATCAAAAGATAAAACATATATCAGTCTATGATCATATCAAGAAAGAAACCAATACAGCAAATTATATCTCCTAGGAGGAAAATCTTCCTGGTAAATGGATTGCTTTTCTTGTTTCCTTAAAATTCCTCGTATTTCTCCTTGATAGGTGATTCCATATTTAAGATAACAAGAATTTATTTATTCATTTAAGTTTTTTGATTGCATGTATTATTTACAGTAAAATTTCATTCAATTTGAAGATGACATCATTTTTAATTCTTTCCTCCAAGAGATCATGAGATAATAGATAGATAGACAGACAGACAGATGAAACTTGCAATAAAATTTGACTCTGCCTACTTTCAGAATGTAGGGCTTGCATTTTCATAACAAATTTCAGAAATGTTGCTATGATAGCGAAACAATTTATTTTTGTTCTTTTAGATATCTTTGGTATTTTCCCCAACTTGATTATTTTTTTAAACAAAAATGATGAAATTACTATTAGCATAACATGCTGCAATTTCATTTTTCAAATATTAGCTTTTAGAAATGAAAAGTAAATTTCATACACACACATACACACAATACATATACACAATTTATATGATTTAAAGAAGGCAAATGAAATATTTAGGCTTCCAAATTTCTAGCTGTTCTCTTATTGATTCAAGCATCTGTCCCTGATTCAGATTTTTAGGACTATATGCATTTATATCTACATAAATGAAGTTAAAAAATAATGAATAAGCATAAATGTATACTACTGTAACATAATATTGAGGAATAAAGCACATTACAGGGAGACAGGAAATTGCTAAAGTCAGGAATCTTGTGATTATATTAATTTAACCAGATAATATATTCTCTCTAGTCATTAACATGAAGTATATGTAAAAGTGCATTAGAGGTTTATATATATATTATATATGAAATATAATGCATATCAAATAACGTGGGTAGACTAACGCCATGGAACAATTTTATATGATTAGTATCCTATGTGGACTCTGTATGTGTGCAGTTTTACAATGCTAAATTGATAGCAACCTAGATAGAGTAAATAGAGAAATACATCTTGCTTTTTGCTTTACAAATCATGCCAACATTTCATTATTCCATACAGTTCATCTTTTTTTATTGTGTCTTATTTCTTCATTACATGTGATAATAAATAGTAAATACATAGGTGAAAGGAAATCCTGCTTTGTATACCATCTGGATATAGTAATTCCGATTTACAAATGATCTCTCTTCTTACATCCCAACAAAATAGACATGAATAATTCAAAATGGAGAAAACTAAATTTTTCTCCATTTTCTTCCAAGTTTCTTCCATTCAGTGACATACTGAAAGTAAGAAAGCCACAGAAAGCAGAGCTGAAAAAATTAAACTGGAGTCTGTATTTCTCTGGTATTTTAGATGATATTTGCAGCTATGGCTGGCTGACCAGCTGCAACGTGTAAATGATCACACATTATAATTTCTTGGGAAACTCAGGGTGGTTTCATATCAAATATTGATATGAAAGGCCAATTAGTGTTCGTCAAATGACCTTCTCATCATCCTCGCTTGTCTGGATCTCCATTTCTGTTGCTTCACCACATATTCAAAATGGAAATGTTTTGGTGAGGAATACATTATATCTGAGCACACCATGTCTAAGCTCTTGCATTGAAGTTAAATGTTAGAATTAAGGTTAACAACTTCAGATTCCTAAAACAACAACCACAAAGCAAATATTCTGCTTGTTGTTTAAAATTCAAATGCCCAAACTGGCAATAATGAGGAAACATTTTTGGACTACATGGCCTAGGAAAAAGAAATGCAGCAGAAGAATCACTTATTTTTTTGCCAATCCTATTATTCTTTCCTTGCTACAAAGACCTCAAATAAGCTTATATACATGAATATCACCAGATGGAGTACATGAAAAATCAAATTGATTATATTATTGGTATAAGGAGCTGGAAGAAGTCAGTAATAGAAGCAAAGATGTGGGCAGAAGCTGACTGTGGAATAAATCATAAAATTCTCACGTGCAAATTCCGAGTGAAACTATGACTGAGAATTAAATCTCATAAAGTCTGCCCACACTTTGTCAATAATGTGATGTCCACCATTTGTATTTTTTTTTTAATTTCCAAATACAGAGCATGATGAAAATGAATGTCAATTAATATTGGCTAGTATTAGCCTTTGACGGCTAATTATTACTATCAGTTCATTTCCATTTTATGCTTTTGGTTCTTCCTCTTATCCAGTATATGATTGTTTGAGAAAATTAATAATAGTTTTAATATATCTCTTTTTATATATTGATTCGTCTAATTTTTCCCCTTCTTTAATCTTTCTCTTATGCATTTACAACTCACCTGATTAAATAGAATGTGTAGCCTGAAAATGTAATATTTTATATCCTTTGGTAAGGATTATATAATAAGGTAGTTTAGTTGGCCGTGTAGATAGTATAGAAAAAGCTTTGTGTGAAAAATATAAATCATGAATAAGGAATTGAGAGAAGCAAAAATAATTGGATGATAATAGGCCAGATTATGCATAGGCTGCAAAAGGAGAGGCAGTTCAAAGAAGTACAAAATTAAATAATGGAACAAATGGAGAACGTGGATATTGAATAATAGTGAGTATGTTCATGGGAAGGAGAATATGAAAATATTACTGGTGTTAAGATAAGAAGAACAAATGCACGAATAAGGATCTGAGCTTTCATTAGTCATCAAGCTATACCAAGAGGTGAAATTTCTTCTTGGCAAAGAAAAATATTTAAAAATTGCCATATTTTAATACCATGTATATTTCTAAAGCGTTCCTATCAGTCACAGTTGCAAATGGACAATATGTTGCGGCATGGAAGGCTAATGTTCTCCGCACTCTGTCAGTGCTATATTGGAAAATATACTGGGACGCGGTGGCTCAGTGGCTAAGATGCTGAACTTGTCAATCGAAAGGTCGGCAGTTCAGCGGTTCAAATCCCTAGTGCCGCATAACAGGGTATGCTCCTGTTACTTGTCCCAGCTTCTGCCAAGTTCAAAAGCATGTAAAAAATGCAAGTAGAAAAATAGGGACCATCTTTGGTGGGATGGTAACAGCGTTCTGTGTGCCTTTGGCATTTAGTCATGCTGGCCACATGACCATGGAGATGTCTTCAGACAGCTCTGGCTCTTTCATCATCATCATTCAATGTCATCATCAATAAGTCTGCATTCTTCATTTCAAAGACCATCTCAAAGAGGACAGAATACCTTGATCTGATTGGAGTTAACTGTTGGGGTGAAAATTTATTATGAAATTTTGCTTTCTTTTTATCGATTTGCATTTTTGTATTAGTTTTATATATTTGATGCAATCAACTTAATAAAGTTCTCTTCTTACATTTTACCTTATACTGTTAATCTTACTCTTTATCTTTAATCTTCAATTTATCTTACCTACTATATTTTAGTCTATTTTATCTCACCATAGTTATTTTATCTCACTTCCGTATATCTTATCTCATTTTATTGTATTTTATTTGGGCTGCTGTTCACGTTTGATATGGTCAATTGACTAATCAATAAGGTACATTGAATTGTATTATATTGTAATTAACAATGTTGTCTCTCCATATATATGCCAACTTTTTCCTGCTGGATTACCTGAACAGACCAGGTCTCCATGCAAAAAGGATGCTGCCAATGTGGAGTAAAATGATTAGCTTTTAAACAATGTAAGCACTTTTATTGTAAGTTTTGTTGTAAACAGACCATGGAAATGCTCAATAGAACAACACAAGAAGACTATATATACTCACACTGACAACATGTAGACTATCCTCTGCAATGTACTGCCTCTTCAGCAAATGAGAAACTGTATTGGCCTGTTTAAATTGTGTGCATTGCTGACAGAACTTCACTGCTATCACGATCTGATTTCAATTACTGTTTTGCTTTCTCTATTCACATTAGTTCATTGCTGTTTTTTTGTCTACAGGGACTAATTAGCTGACTGTGCATGTGTACTTCCCAGATTTTTCATTATTGATTTTTTTAGCATATTGATGGATGATATTTGTTTTATATACATGTATTTCAGAGACTCACTCCATCATTCTGTATTCCTAAGAAAACGTTTGGAATACAATTAATTTGTTCTTCACCACAAGCTGAATTGGCTGATTGCTTTGTAAGTCATCTATGGAGGAATTCCCCAAATTTTCTATTCTGTAAAATCCAGTTTTGTTGTCAACAGTCTCATGTTCCTGTTCTTTAGAAGCATTCAAATGGTGATTTGTTTTATTTCAGTTTATTTATTTCATTTTCAGTAAAAACAAAAACAAAACAACAACAGATGAAACACTTTTGTATGGAGGCTGAAGGAGGTTTTTTATTTGCGTAGAAACAGAAATTATTCAATAAAAACTTTAACAGCTGTAGCTAGGAGGGAGCTTTTTGCCCATTAGTTCCTTTATGTCAAGCAGTAAAGAGGCTGATGGTACCTTATGTGGAATCAGGTTGAAATATCTGCAAAGATGCTTTAAAAAGTAAGATGATGTATAATGTGTATAATGATGAAGCCCTTGGAATATGACACACATCGAAAAGGATCAGAGCTTCAGTCACACAACACCATCTTGGTGTTCGGAACCCTGCAGATGCCTTCACTGGCTTTATCTAGCTCATTAATTGCAAAATTGAATAGTTGCCTTTCTTTAGAGTAGTAGTTCCCAGCTGGCTGTGGAATTCTGGGAGTTGAAGTCCATACATTTTAAAGCTGCTCTAGACCAGGGGTGTCAAACTCACAGCCCAGGGGCAGAATGTGTCACATGCTGGCCACGCCTACCTGGTTTAAGTAAAGGTAAAGGTTCCCCTCACACATATGTGCTAGTTATTCCCAACTCTAAGGGGTGGTGCTCATCCCTTAGAGTCAAGATGTTTCGGTGTTTAGAGTGTTTCAAAGCTGAAGAGCCAGCATTGTCCAAAGACGTCTCCATGGTCATGTGCCCGGCATGACTAAACACCAAAGGCACACAGAACGCTATTACCTTCCCACCAAAGGTGGTCCCTATTTTTCTACTTGCATTTTTTACATGCTTTCGAACTGCTAGGTTGGCAGAAGGTGGGACAAGTAACGGGAGCTTACCCTGTTATGCAGCACTAGGGATTTGAACCGCTGAACTGCCGACCTTTTGATCGACAAGTTCAGCATCTTAGTCACTGAGCCACCGTGTCCCTTTAACCCTGGTTTAGAGAAGGGGAAAAAAGTCCGGATATGTCACATGATAACGTGACGATGTGAGTTTGCTACCTCTGCTCTAGGCTTTCAGGCATGAGTTTCCTCTTAAGACAGCCTTAACTGGAACTAGAATACTACTCGCAGAATACTCATTTATTCAATCCTGTAATCAATCCATACCAACCTCAAACAAAACCTCAAACAAGAACAAAAACAACATCACAACAATATTAACTAGATCCAAACCAATATTAACACAGAAACAAAATCATCAAAGAAGAGCAATTATAAAACAGAACAGCAACAATGGCGAGTATAGCAGAAGGTGGGGGCTTTTAGATGGAAGGCCTATCATCTCATCCCCATCTAATCCCATCAGGGAAGAGAACTCTCAGACAACTCTGTGTCAGTGCCCAAACCAGATGGGCAAATTCAGTTCTGGCAAGAGTTTTAAAGGAAAGGAACAACATTTTGAATCAGTCCCAGAAGCCTCCTGACAACCACTGCTTTACAAGCAATATACTGTAGGCATAATTCTGTAATGTCCTGCCAATAATCTTGCTGTGATACCTACTGAAGAATTTGGGTCATCTTCAAAGGGTGTGTTGTGGTAGTCCGGCTGAGTGATGATCAAAGCATGAATTATTGAAGCAGGGAGATTAAACACGAAATGAAATTATTTTATTTTGGTCATTGATCAGCCCGAGATTAAACCTTCTGCCTGAAAACAGGATTTCTGCCACTAGAGATACATATGTAGTTTGTTTCCTGTGTATCTTAGGCCTCCTCATACTCAGAAAATGCTATTTAAATTTCATAACAATTTATTCATGGATAATCATTGCAATTGTTGAAGATTTATTATTACCATTATTTATGTCCAGTCTTTCGAGCAGCAGCTTACAGCAAAAGATAACAGTCTTTCCAGATCAGTTTACAGCAAAAAGAAATAACTATAAATAGAATTACCATAAATATTATTGAAAAACAACTTCTTCTCAGATAGTTGCCAGTAATAGTGGTGGAGGGAGAGAACAATCCAGCTGAGCACTCAGAATAGAATAGAATAGAATAGAATAGAATAGAATAGAATAGAATAGAATAGAATAGAATAGAATAGAATAGAATAGAATAGAATAGAATA
>WNWU01000057.1:162904-185713 GCA_012654045.1 Ptyas mucosa | reverse complement strand
TAGAATAGAATAGAATAGAATAGAATAGAATAGAATAGAATAGAATAACAGAGTTGGAAGGGACCTCGGAGGTCTTACACTTCACAAAGCAAGTGCCCTGGGTCTTAAATGCTTTGGTTTCCTTTTGTGCCTTTAGCAAACCTTGTATGTCATATCAGTACTCATAATCAGAATAACAGAATTGGAAGGGACCTTGGAGGTCTTCTAGTCCAACTCCCCACTCAGGCAGTAAACTCTATACCATTTCAGACAAATGGTTGTGCAATCTCTTTTTAAAAACCTACCAGTGTTGGAACACCTGCAACTTCTGGAGGCAAGTTGTTCCACTGGTTAATTGTTCTAACTGTCAAGAAATTTCTCCTTAGTTCTAAGTTGCTTCTCTCCTTGATTAGTTTTCACCCATTGCTTCTTGTCCTACCCTCAGGTGCTTTGGAGAATAGCTTGACTGCCTCTTCTTTGTGGCAGTCCCTGAGATATTGGAACACTGCTATCATGTCTCCCCTAGTCCTTCTTTTCATTAAACTAGACATATCCAGTTCCTGCAACCGTTCTTCATATGTTTTAGCCTCCAGTCCCCTAATCATCTTTGTTGCTCTTCTGCAAGATTGCCATGTTCCTCTATTTCCTCTACTTCGGTCTCTTTTTGAGGATTGTTCCATAGTCTACAATAATGGCTTTATAAAGGAGTAAAGGAGGTAGCCTCCTACCTCATGACCTTTGTTTTTCTTTCTGCTGCTGGAAGTGGAAGGATAAGGTATAAGAAGCATTTCAGCTCAGAGCTAGACACATAGGATCTTTCTCCCTTCTGTATTTAACATTAGGTGTTCTATTTAAATAAAACTCAGCAACTCAGATATTTAGTTTGCTGATTACAGAAGGGGGACTTTCCAATATCTCCCTTCCTACTCCCAAAAGTATATCTATAGCATGTGGATTATTATAATGTGGGATAGAAGTGATGGGTTTCTATGGGACATAGGAACTGGTATATGACAACTCGACAAGGCCAACTTGACATGGCCAACTCACTACAGGACAACTGGCCATGGACAACTTGCCATGGGACAACTTGCTATGGGGCAAAAGTTACACTAACATCAAAGAAATGGTGGAATAGAATCATTAAAGAGAGGATGTCAAAGGAGGGACAAAATGAAATGAGAATGACAAAAAAATAAAATAATTAAATTGAATTGATGAATTGATGAGGTTATCTTCGAGACCACCTTCTGCCGCATAGCTCCCAGCGACCGGTAAGATCCCAAAGAGTTGGTCTCCTCCGGGTCCCGTCAGCTAAACAATGTCAGTTGGCGGGCCCGTGGGGGAGGGCCTTCTCTGTGGCTGCCCCGGCTCTCTGGAACCAGTTACCTCCTGAGGTCCGGACCATCCCCACCCTATTGGCCTTCTGAAAAGCGGTGAAGACCTGGCTTTTCTGGCAGGCCTGGGGCCGTTGATCTTGCTCTTGTGATCTGGCGAGATCCAGCCATGAATGGTGTGAATGAGTTTTTAATGTTTTTTAATTTTTCAATGTCTTTTTATAATGATTTTTAAAAATGTATTGTGAGCCTCCCTGAGTCTTTGGAGAGGGGCGGCATATAAATTTAATTAATTAGATTAAATTAAATTAAATCCGAGACAAATTGGCCATAGTGAGTTGGCCGTGGTGAATTGGCCACAGCAAGTAGTTCCATTCTGGTAGGAACTGGTCTTCCAGAAATCTCTCCGTAAGAGAAAGTTTTGCAAGGGAGAAATGGAGTGGGTGGGTGGGGGAAAGGGAGTAGGAAACTCATTCTGAGTGATTAGTTTTATTTATTTCCTTATTTATAAGGAGATAACATTGTCGATTTGTCATGCTAATTTCTATTAAATAGTTTAAATAAATACATACATAAATAAATACATATAAGCTATAATAGCAGAAGTAATAATACTAATTGAGCAAATTATTTGGGAATTCAAATCCCTCTTGGCTGCATTATAGTCTATTGAGGAAGAAAGATGCTTTTCTTCAATGCTTGTGCATATATCATCTGCTAGCATCTTACATTTTCTTTCTAGTCTGTTTTTTTATTATGAATTATGTTTGATTTCCATGAATAAATAGGGACTTGAAAGATGCGTGGGTAATTGATCTTCTCATTTATAGAAATTGTGATTCAGCAGAACGTTGCATCAATCAGCATTGAGGCAATTATTTAAATTGCTAGCATAAATGGGGACACATAATATTTATGTAATTAGCACCTATAAACAAGGGGAGATGATTTCACGAAAGAGGGGAAAAATAGTTCCATTATTGACAAGGAATATCAGCATCATCTTTTGTGCTGCAAAACATTCATTTAGCGTATTTTTTTTTAAAAAAAGAATTTGATTTATATGCTGCCCTTCTCCGAAGACTCAGGGAGGCTTACAATGTGTTAAGCAATAGCCTTCATACTTTTGTATATTTATACAAAGTCAGCTTATTGCCCCCATAATCTGGGTCCTCATTTTACGTACCTTAGAAAGGATGGAAGGCTGAGTCAACCTTGAGCCTGGTGGGATTTGAATTTGCAGTAATTGCAGGCAGCAGATGTAAGTGGATGTTAATAACTGCCTTAGTCCACTGAGCCACCAGAGCTCTTAAATTAAACATACATGTCATATGGTTGCTTGAATACTAACTTTTGTTAATACCATTAATATAATCAGTGGTTTAACTCAATAAAGTTACATGACTTTGTGCTTAAGACTGACCTCTTCTCTGATGGAACTTTACGGTTGTACATAAATTGTACTTCTATGCATTTTGGTCAATAGAAATATCATATTAGAGTAGCTGTAATATAGAACTATTTGGAGAGTACAGTACATTGCTAAGGACCCTATATTCCACATCCAGTTTGGCTGAATGCTGTACAGTAACATTTTGGCAGCAGTAAGGAACAAACAAACAAACATATGATATTAAATGAAGTCAATTTTTCCAGGCAGAGGCTGTGCAAACATACTTTTATTCCAAATAAATTACCATGTTATAGTAAAACTATGACAACAACTATCTTGGGAGAATCCAATAACCCTTTTGTAAAATCTTCTTGCCAAAGAAAAGCAAAGAGTCTAGAAAATCCTATTATCCTCTAACATTTTTTTCCAATAGCAGGAAGTCCACTAAACCAATCCACACACTCTGTCAGGTTTCAGCATAATCTCAAATAAACTTCATTCTTAAACACAAAGTCTTTGATGAATCTCTCATTTATTAAAGAATTTACAATCCGACCTAAACTCATATGCAGCCAAAACTGATTCTCCGAAACCAAACCCCTCCCCTTCTGCCTCACAATATCTCAATGCCCATTGGCCATCTTCCAAGTCAGTCTCTTCTGCCAACTGCTTCAGATCACAGGAATGTCCCCCTCCCTTTCATCACCGGGGTAACCCTATCTATTAAGGAAGGGGGAGAAGGACAATATCTCAAATGCCAAGCACTAAATTTCAAACTGTACTGCTCGCTCCGGTTTCCCCCCCCTTTTTCCTCTTTGATTATGGCAGCGATGAAAAAATGCAAGTTAACTCGCTGACACACTGAACATTACTATTGTAGGAAGCCCCACCTCCACCCCCCGCAGCCCCGCCAGATTAAAATGTTCTTTATTCTTAATATTAAGAAGAGACAGGATAGAATATTTTCCCCAAAAGAGAAATGGAGAAAAATCTTAATAAAGGTAGAAAGCGCCCCAGTCTTCCTGCCATAGAAAAAACACCCTCAAGTGAAAGCTTGAAAAGGCTGGTCTTTTGGAACGGAGACTGGTCTTTTGGAATGGAGATTTTGTATGCATTCAGAAAGACTGGACCAATCTGTTCATAAGCAAAGAGACTCCTAATAAGCAACACAATTAGGCAAGCCACAGCTGACAAAATTAGCTCAGACAAACACCTAGGATTTGCATTTCTCCTTTTGCCTGTATGAGCCCTACATGACCTCATAGGAATCTGGCAACAACCATTAAAATATTAAAGGGCACATTCTTACACAGGAACAGGCATCTCAATCACAAAGCCCCAAAGAATGTATAAAAGCCTATCTATCCCAACCCCATTTTGTCAGCCATTTCAGAAACATGCTGCTGTCACTGAAGTTTCTGTCATCCAAATAAATAGAGACTTTCTTTCCTGCAGCCAGCCTCCCTTTTATTTCTAGCATCTTTCTCCTGGGTTGGAACTGAACCAGATTTTTCTTCCAACACTAGGTATATGTCCTTTTTATTTATTTTTCCACTTCATTTATCATTATTTTTCCTAGTTTCAATTCTGTTCTTTTCTCATCTTTCTCTCCCGTCTTTTTCACTATTTTTATAGTCAAGCTAATCCAATAATCAGCACAATATTTGATTAAATCAGTAATTAAATAAATTTTACTCCAAGTAGAAAGGGTTGTCAGATCTTTTTTGATAGAAAAGTAATTTTAATCTGGAGCCTACTCTGCTTAAGCCCAAATGGTAATTTTGGCTGTGCAAGTGATTATACAAGAATGTAGGAGAGCTAACAACCATTCTTCAGATATTATTGATCCCTGCCCCAAGGAATTATTACGAAGTGCACACTCATTTTGGTAAAATTACCCGGCCTCATCCTTTTGTAAGTCCTTTCCTCAAACTTAAATGGGTAAATCAAACTTTTCCTAGGAATTATTGAAATGCAATAAAACTTACATGTATGAAACTTGCCCTTCACCCCCAAGCCTGAGAATCTTTCAGTAATTGGTTATACTTGTACTTTTCTCTTTCCCTTCACATTTTTTCTTTTTCTTTCTTTTTAACTATGTAAGTTACCCAATGTTGTCTGGCAGTCAGGCAACATTCTAAATCCCTTGAAATAAATGAATCCAATGAAGAACTCACACAAAAGAATGTAAACTAATTAGCTACGCTAAATATGGAAAAGTGAAGGTGCTTGACTGCTTTGATAAAGCTCGGCTTTTATATCATTTTGTTTCTATAAACAGAAAAAAGGATGAAAAAACCTTGGAATCCACGTGACCTTGCTTAATCTACAATTCATGTAGACCTCCTTGTTTGGTCTATTATTAAAAATATTGAAAAAAATTAAGTTATGGGGTCATTATGACTGGACATTAAAGCAATAAAATAAAACAAAAGTGATTTTTATATGAGTCGATTGCCTACCATGTGGTAGCAATTTCTAGAATTCCTATAGAAGGGCATAATGTGGTAGCAAACTGACATGAGCATTTCAGGATGAAGCAAATGAGGAGGAATCATAATACACATAGTAGCAATGTGAAAACCTTTATATTTTTGCATGTTTTTCACACGCTTAATCAGTTTACAATCTTTATTAGGTAAACTTTTTTTTAAAAAAATATTCCAATTTATGTGGAAAAGCTTGTTTTCACATCTACTAGGAACTGAAGGCTTCAGTTTCTATTACCTCTGTGTTTCTGTACAAAACTGAATCAATTAGATAGCATACACCTTCTCCCACTAATTAAATCAATAAGAACTTAACTTGTGATATAATGAAATTTGTCATTGCCTGAGGAGAGTGTCCAAAATTCTAGTGAAAATAAACAGGAAATCTTTGCATTGACCAATTCAGAGCCCTGGACAGGATGAATAATCCAATTTTTAAGCATTAGGATCCTCTACCGAGGTCACAATGCTTATGGCACACAGGAGGACTCATAGTATCCCTCTTGTCTCTAGAAGGCTGATTTCTATATTGCCAGGAGACCCTTGGTTTTGTTCTGGTCTGGTTTAACTTGGCATACTTTAAAGTAATTAATGTTTTGCAATATATTTCCAAAGGTCCAAAGCTAATTATATATACCTCCTATAGCTTCACTTCCAATATTCTCTTGCTTCACACAATATCATGTTGCTTTACTTCTGGAAAGTGACTTGGGTCTGTTCTGTTCCTTGTGAGCTGACAAGGCACATTTCACTTCCGCCGTGGATTTCTTTCACATCCCTAGTGTGATTCCCAATGTAAAAATTTGTAGCAATCATCATGCAGTATAGTTGATTTTACCTTTATCTCCCTCTGCTGCTTAGCATATATATATCACAGCAGGCTATCTTCTGTAACTGAATCTGAATTTACTTAAATTGAATTCACTGATCCTTTATTAATGAATGTCTAACGTGTATTAGTTTTTGCATTGTCAGCAACCTTCAAATATATCATAATGATATGTTCAATGAAACAAAATCACATCTATTTAGAAAGAAATTAAAGACTGCCACATCAAAACAAGAACTGCCAGTGCTTAAGGAAATTGCATGAAGGTATGCAACATTTTTAGAAATATTGCTTAAATTAAATGAAAATTAAATCATACATTTGCAACCATAAAGGAGAAGCCATGCTGAATATAAATCATAAACCAAAATATCTTCTGCTTGACATTTTAACAATCTCTCTCTATATTCAATAAAAATCACATTTTACTTTTATTATTTTTCTTATTAAATTCAATGAAATTTCTCATTATTTAGCTCTAGAGTCCTTTGTTCAAAATGTCCTTCAGTATATCTAACGCTAAGGTGCTTTACTTCATTTTGTATTACTACATCAAATTTAAATGTTTTTCTCAATTTAATTTTAATCTTTAGTTCCTTCTAGTTTCCACTAGTGTCCAATCTTCGAAGTTCATCCAATCATGATTTTTCAAGAATTCAAAACAAAAACATTTTCCCATGAGGAGGACTCTTATAATTAATTCCAAAATTTTATTTCAAATCCATCTGGGCACTTAATCCATTTGTAACTTTCCAAAATTAAAATGCTAATCACCCTTTTGCTGTTTATTCCAGTGTTTTTTCTGTACTTAAACTTGTATTTAAACTTCTTTTGCTAAGGATTGAAGGAAACTCACCCAGTGCTTTAAAACTTGTTGGTACAAAAGTTCTTGATAGTTAAAAAAGCAGTTAACAAGCCATTCCTGAAACTGAATTAGAAAAAAAGTATGCAAACCCGATATCCTTTGGAAATGTGCTGACTGCCTGAGCTCTAAAGCCATCAGAGAATGTTATCTTGTGGTTTCCTAAAGAGGAACTAGTATATAGCACTTGTGGGCAATCTCAAATCATCTCCTAGTCCTGTGATGGTGAACCTATGGCACACCATTTCTTGATAATGGTAATCTCCACATTTCTTACAGAGATTAGAGAATTATTGCTAAAACATGTAATGGAAAGAACAGAGAATGGAGGTGAGGAAAAATGATCCAGATTGGGAGCCTCATGAGAGTGGCTTTGGATGCCGGCATCTCATGTTCTAGAAGTTCCATCACTTTCGATGGGGGGGGGGAAGTGCTTCTTCCCATCGAGAGGGCCCACAACTTGGGTGTCTTCCTGGATTCCCGGCTGTCTTTGGAAGACCATCTTATGGCCATGACCAGGGGGGCCTTCGCCCAGGTTCGCCTGGTGCACCAGTTGCGCCCCTTCCTAGACAGAGATGCCCTCCGTATGGTCACTCATGCCCTGGTTACTTCTTGTTTGGATTACTGCAACTCCCTCTACATGGGGCTGCCCTTGAGGTGCACCCGGAGGCTCCAACTGGTTCAGAATGCAGCCGCGTGGGTGGTTACGGGAGCTCCCCATTACTCCCGTGTAACCCCTCTTCTACACAAGCTGCACTGACTACCAGTGGTCGTCCAGATCCACTTCAAGGTGCTGGTACTTACCTTTAAAGCCCTACATGGCTTAGGTCCAGGGTATTTGCAGGACCACCTCCTACCCACCTTCCACCACCCTGTCCGCTCTCACAAGGCTGCCCTCCTCAGGGTACCGTCGGCCAGACAATGTCGGCTGGCGACGTCCAGGGGTAGAGCATTCTCCATGGGCGCCCCTGTCCTCTGGAACGAGTTACCCACTGAGCTTTGGATGGCGCCTGATCTCCGCTCCTTCCATCGGAAATTAAAGACCTGGCTGTTTCAACAAATGGGTTGATCTTGATCCTCGGGTCTTTCTTATTTTGATTGTCATTGTTTTAACTGGGTTTTAATCATTTAGATCTTTTATTATTGTATGTTTTAAACTTGTGTTCGCCGCCCTGAGTCCTTAGGGAGAAAGGCGGCATATAAATTTTTGGTAAAATAAAATAAAAAAAAATCAATGGAAAGATAAAACTATCTGCATCTGTAATAAATGGAGTTAAGCCAGTTTTTCTGGAAAACAAAGATGAGGAAGTGAACTCGGTATCAAAACCCAGAAACGTCCAGAAAAATAAAGGAATAAAGTTGAATTGTTCCTAAACCCCTAAATAAAAATTTGAAAATCTGCAAAAACAAGTTAGGGTAACAGACACCATTAGCTTTTTATGCTTTCTAATTTTTTCTTTGGAAACTGATCTGTTTTATTGCATCTGATACAGGGGTGGGTTCTAAATTTTTTTACTACCGGTTCTGTGGGCAGGGCTTATTTTGTGGGCGTGGCTTATTTTGTGGGCGTGGCTTGATGGTCATGTGACAATTATTTAGGATTTCACAGAGGTACTGGTCTACCAGGCTGTACCGATCTACCCATTTATTTTTGCAGGCACTGGTCTACCCATTTATTTTTGTAGGCACTGATCTATTCATGTATTTTTGCAGGCACTGGTCTACTTATTTGTTTTCTTTTAACACTGATCAGCTGTAGGGCGGCCCTTTGAAGCCCCGCAGCAAGAGTTTAAACAGTTTTTTTCTCTCTAGCCATCAGCTGGGACTCAGAAGGCAGCAATAGATTGGGGGTGGGGCCAAATAAAAGGTAAGAATAACACGGGGGGATGGGGGGGCAGGGGGGCAGAACCAGTTTGGTGACATCATATCATCACAGCTACCCGCTTGGCAGAACCAGGCCGAACCGGGAGGTACCCACCACTGATCTGATATCTTGATTGTTTCTGTAACTACTTCTATAACATTTTATGCCTGGCGTTTATTGTAGTTCTGCAAAGTAAACTCAATTATTTCATTTTGTTCCATCATGCATTTTCATTGATCATCATCCTATTGGATCTGACCCAAAATTCAAGAGGTAATTTTGAATTTTAATTTTGCTCCGTAAAGTGGCAAAGTTCCCATAACTTTATGTCATCTGCAAATTAAATAAACATCCTTCCTATTCTATCTTTAAGTCATTTAATCAGGTGGAGTGAAAAGGAAGCTTATTAAATACTGTGGGGGCCAAGATCAGCACCATGGGGCACTTGACTTGATATTATTGACCCTCCAAGTCAATGCAAAATAATTTATGGGCATATTTGTTCAATCAGTTGCAGAACTGTCTAGCCCATGTTTATCAATCTTGTCTACAGGACTGATTCAGATACTTTACTGATATCAAGGTACATTGCATCCACAGCAATCCTTTCGACTGATCAAGCTAATAACTCTGTCTGAAAAAGAGATAAGGTTAATCTGGCATGACTTGTTCTTGACAAAGCAATGCTGGCTTCTTAGTGCTTGCAGACATGGTGTTTGACAGCATGTTTTATTTAAACTACCTGGCTGAGTTTATATCACATATTCAGGATTTAAAGATCAAGCCCCCATTGATTTAAATGGGATACAGAAGTTACCTAAAATATTCCTATAACTCCAGGTAATATGACTGGTTGATCTAGTGCAACGCCTGTCTCCATTACCATCTACAAGTTCTAATGATTTCATCAAAATAACAGAAAATGTGTATCATCCTATAGTGCAAACTGCTCCTCTTTGCAATTTCATATATGACTTGCTCCCCTTGCCCTCTCTCCCCATATGCTCTTGCTCAATCCCAAATGTATTTATAATCATTTTTCTTTTGAAAAGTGACACAGATTTTTCCATGCAGAAAGACTCAAGCTGATTGGCCACCCATTGGAGGAAATAGGTCTTGCTTTATCTGGATTCCATTAGAAAACAGGAATGTGTTTCTCCATCAAGCAGTTGGAATCACCAGCTAGAAAAAAATAGGCAGGAAATGAACATTCCATTTTCTAGACAATTCATTTATTTGGAATCCAAATTAGATGATTATTAAAAGATGTTAAATGATGATGTTCGTCCATCGTGTTCAAAGAGGACCTTGACATCTAACAGGTTGTGGGCTGTCCACGATGTGTCCGCAGGTGACTGGTAAGATGCTAAATAATAAATAAGATGTTAAATAATTCTGCTTAGAAGAACAAAACCCTCCAAAAATCAGAGACAGATTGCTTTACTTAACTTTTCTCAGCTTGTAATTCCAATTATTAAGTTTGCTGCTAATGAAGAGGCATCAAAATGCTATTTTATAGAGCATAAGATTAGATATCAGCAATACATTTCTATTCTTGGATTTCAATTATTGAAAAAATACTATGTATTTTAAATAATAACATTAATTTCACATGCTTCATTGCTGTACTGCAGATCTCAGAAATATTAAAAGATCTTATATCTGAATCTGCCTCTTTGGAATATTTTACTTGGTATGGGAACCTAAAAGAACCACTAATGGAAAAAAATATATAGAATCACAGAACTGAAAAGTACATTTAAGCTAAATCCAATCTGTTGCTCAATGCATAAATTCAAATCCAAGTATCACTTGGATTTGAATCACTTCTTCCCTTAATTGTTTTACTATTGAACTCCACCTATTCATAATATGTTTTCCTAATAGTCAATTATAATCTACCATTTTATAATTTAATGTAATCAGCTTGTAATCTGGGATACTACATATCAGGTCTTGTCATTCCCTTTAGATACTATATTCTTCATCTAAACATTTTTAAAACATGAAATATATCAAATTCTCTCAATCTATCCTAAGAAGATTTAGCGTCTGGTATCCAGTTTATCCTTGGAGGTTTTTTGCATTGTTTTAGTGTCTCTAAAACTGTATTTAATGTATGTTGACCAGAAGTACATAATAAGGTCTGGCCAATACAGAATATAGTGCAATTATTTATTAATTAAACTATTATGCCACCCATCTCTCCTACAAGGTGACTCTGGGTAGCTATCATACTTTATTGGATCTATTATTATTGTAAATAATAATTATACTTTTGTGCATTTAATATGGTATTTATGTTTTTTTTAGAAGCATACCACCCTGTTAGCTGATATTTGACTTGGGATCAATCACAGTTCTAAGACTACAATTGACCACAAGCCAGATATTAAACATGTGAAACACTAGGAGTGAAACTAACTGAAAATAGATTATCATTCAGTCTGTAGTTTGATACTGTTATGTTTTTAAGCATGGTTGTCAACATGCTAATGATGGATAGGGACTGCATAATCCTATATGTATAACCTTTTCTCAAGATTTGATCAAATAGAATTGCATAGAGCCAGACAGACAAATAGACAAATCCTCAATTTATTCAAGTTTTTCAATAAATTAGTGCAAGAGTTTGTTATTTTATTGATTTGTCAAATCACATTCAAGCATTAACCTGCCATTTACAATTATGATTCAACTAGTTGGGTGAGCTAATAAGGTAAAAAATTCTTCACATTAAATAACTATCCCAAACTTTCTGTTCTAAAAGGAGGAATTGAACGAGAGTTTTCTAATAAAAAGCAAATATTTTGGTGTCATGGAGAAGGGCTAAACCTAAAATAATAATAATAATAATAATAATAATAATAATAATAATAATAATGAGAATTTCAAACCATGATCTTCTCCTGCTCAGTCTGAAATAAAGCAACCTGCCAAAAATCTTTAATATGTGAGTCTAATGATGACATCAACTGTCCCTTAAAAGGCAGTCAAATCATCCAACATCTGACATACAGAGAACAAGTACTCCATACCATACTAAACTCAGGAACAAACACAAAATACTATCCTGAGATTCTTCCTAATTCCTCAGTACAATTTCACCCAATGCAGTTCATGTCCAATGCTGATCAGTGCAAAAAATACGTCAGTCTAAGCATCAAATATTCAAAGATGTAAAAATAAATTAAGTTATTCCTGGCGTTTGAAATAAAACATTTCTTTCAAAATAAACTAGTCTTTCCATATAAATATAAAATTTTCTACATAGCCAAAATATCGCCCATTATTTCTGACTAAACTTTGATTGACTACTGTTTGCCCACAAGTGTTATCACTCTGGACAGTTTCAGATAAAATCACTATCCAATTTTAATCTTCTCCCTTGAAAAGCCATTTTTTTCACTATTTCCTATCAGGAGAAAGGTAAGATTACTTAGAAAATGGATGTTTACTTTGATTTTGAGATGGAAAAACCATCAGCTGAGTCACATAGGTGATGTTATTGGGGATAAAAAAAGAGAAAACATCCATAACATAAATTCTGACAAAACCATATGTATTTTTATATACTTTTCCTTTCTTTTCTTTCTGTCCTGGTTATTTTAAAGTAACACCAAAGTTAGACGCTAATATACTATTTTGATCATTAATTGTGAGATGAGATTTTAAAAAATGGTAAAATGTATGAAGTACTTTTAGTTCAGTCCTGACTGAAACTATTGTTTCTGTTGCAGTGGGAAAAAAAGTGACATTTAGACTTCAACAATGTTCTAATTTACCTGTGTGTAAAAGGAATTAAATATGCAAACAACTGCTCTTATTAAGTGAACCTAATCATGTTTATTCACAAATAAATTCCACTGATAAATATGGATGTAGATCTACATGACATGGATACAGATATAGATATATGCAAGTGTTGTAAGCCACTGGAGTCACATTTATGTCATGCCATACTTATTTGTTTAATAAATAAAATAAAACAAATATGTTCTTGAGAAGATTGCAAATTAAATTGCAATTTTTTTCCTTGAGAAGATGTATTGAAATATATTGTGTTTGTTGATAGATTACAATGTTTATGGTCTTCTATCAATTCTTACTAAGTTCTGAGCATGGTTTAACTTTAAATCCAAAGTTGTTTTCCTTTGTTTGTTCCTTGTCCAGTTAGGGCACAGATGTGTCAAGAACTAGAAATTTTAGCTTGAAGGGTGTCTAGATCATGAGTTTATTAATACATGTGAGTAATTGAAGTCTCTCAGCTATATTTTCTCTTTGAATTGTCCTCCACATTTCATTCTCTAGCTGAAAATTACCAAAGAAATGATCTTCACCAAAGGAATGAGGCAAGACAAGAAACAATGGATGGAAACTAACCAAGGAGAACTAAGGATAACGGTGAAAGCAATCAACTACTGGAACAACTTGTCTCCAGAGGTTGTGGGTGTTCCATCACTGGAGGCTTTTAAAGAGAGGCTGGTCAACCATTTATCTGAAATGCTATAGGGTCTGCTGTTCAAGCAGGGAATTGGACTATAAAAACTCCAAGGTCCCTATGTTCTATGAATTAGCCAGAGAAGAGACCACTTAAGTTCTAAGTACTGTATTTTTTGGAGTATAAGATGCACCTTCCCCCCCCCCCAAAAAAGAGGGTGAAAATCTGGGTGCATCTTATATTCTGAATGTAGCCCTGCCCAGCCTCTCAAACAGAGGTTTCAGAGGCTGAAAAAAGCCTCAGAAATGAAGCTTCAGGAAAAAAAGCCTCCAAACAGAGTTTCAGAAAAAAGCATCAACAATGAAGCTTCAGAAAAAAACCCTCCAAACAGAGCTTTGGAAAAAAAGCCTCCAAACAGAGCTTCAGAAAAAAAGCTCTTTTTTCTGAAGCTTTTTTTCTGAAGCTCTGTTTCAGAGGCTTTCAGAGGCAGAAAAAAAAGTTTTTTCTGAAACAGAGTTTCAGAAGTTTCAAAGGCTGAAAAAAAAGCAAGGCACAAAGCTCACAACCAACGAACCTGTTGCTAAAATCCACCTCTGGGAACAGCTGATTCTGGGAGGCCGATCCACCCACCAATCAGCTTTTTTCTTATTTTCCTCCCCAAAAACCAAGGTGCATCTTATACTCTGAAAAATACAGTATTATTCTTGGCTCTGTCATTTTTTATATTTGTTTTGAATATTATCAAAAAGTTACCAAAGAGTTAACAAGTGTTGGAGTAATACTTCATAATAATTAGTTCTACAACATATTGACATGATTTGTGCTATTTTAGCATGCTATGGTCTTTAGTCTCTCTGTACTTGTATTTTTACCATACATCTAATGTATTTGAAATAAAAGTAAAAACAGAGTTTAAAAAGAGAAGAGTGCCACCTCCCGTATGGACTACTGTAATGCTCTCTACATGGGGCTCCCCTTGAAGAGCACCCGCAGGCTCCAGCTGGTCCAGAATGTAGCCGCGCGGGTGATTATGGGCACAACTCGTTATGCCCATGTAACACCTCTCCTGCGCGAGCTGCACTGGCTCCCGGTGGTCTTCCGGGTGCGATTCAAGGTGTTAGTCATCACCTTTAAAGCGCTCCATGGCTTAGGACCTGGGTACCTATGAGACCGTCTTTTGTCACCAATAGCCTCCCACCGACCAGTTCGTTCTCACAGGGAGGGACTACTCAGGGTACCGTCAGTCAAATCATGCCGACTGGCGACTCCCAGGGGGAGGGCCTTCTCTGTGAGGGCTCCAACCCTTTGGAATGAACTGCCCCCAGAGATACGGAATATCCCTGATCTCCATGCTTTCCGCCGTGCCCTCAAGACCCTGATGTTCCAACAGGCGGGGCTAAACATGAACATGTGAATGATCTTTTAAAATGTACACCGCCTTGAGTCCTACGGGAGAAAGGCGGTATATAAATATAATAAATAAATAAATAAATAAATAAATACATACATACACACACACAGACACAGACACAGACACACACAGACACACACACACACACAGAGACACACACACACACAGAGAGAGAGAGGGAGAGAGAGAAGGAAAAAATAATGAAAAGTAACATTTTATACACATATACAGAGACACTGTGTATATGTGTATAAAATGTTACTTTTCATTATTTTTTTCCTTTTCTCTCTCTCTTTCTTTATGCTAAACAAGTCAAATGAACTGTACCAGGACTGTTTTAAACTGCAAAACTGTCCTCATTAATTGCATCTGATATGAAACAATTAACAGAATCCAATCATTTGCATTTTAATAACATTGTAACCATCTGGTAAATTAATCCATTAATCTAGATTAGCTGAGTATCAGGCTCTGGCACATGGAGTTCACTGAAGTGTTTGTTCTATTGCAGGAGATTTCAGAGTTATGTTTGGCATAATTCCTCATACTTAAGAAACAACTAGAAAGGCAGCCCAGGTAGGTAATGCAAGCATGACAGATTTCTTTCATTAAAGAATGATAAGAAGGGTGGGAAGAAGTCATGCAAATCAAGTGTTGATTTCTGTAATGCTTCCAGATTCTCCTCCCATTGCTAAACTACTGCTCTACAGCAGGGGTGTCAAACTCACAGCTTCATGGTGGCGTCACGTGATGTTTCAGGACTCCCCTTCCTTCACTAAACCAGGCCTGGGCGTGGCTAGCATGTGACACATCCAGCCTGTGGGCTGGGAGTTTGACAGCCCTGCTCTACACAAAGGACATTCCCAGATGAAAACCTACCTAGATATATACCCCAAAGTGATTTTCCTAGCCTAGCCTGAATCTAATGCTAAACTGGCACTATAAGATTTACCCAGAAGATTCTGGATCAAGACATTCAAAGCATGGATGAATCAATTTAAATTTTCCTTGTTGAAAGCTTCTCCTGTCCTCTATAGAAAGTACTATGTTGAGTAGACATGCTTTGTCTTCAAGTGACTGATGGAGGAAATTAAAGAAGTATCCAAGATTAAGGTTTTTAATCAATTTAACTCAAATCTGGTGAAGGCTTCATTTTGTTATTTTGCTGGACTCTTGAATAAATGTCCTGAGTTTGGAAACTCTATTTGATTTAATCTGTTTGGATACACTGAAAGGCATCTTAATCACAGGCCAGACTGATAGGTGTGCATGTTTACCTGGTTATTAAGAAGAGAATAAAGTAAGCTATGGGATATCCTTCTCTAGAAGTAAAATGCATGGCTCATATTCTTGGGTTTTCTGTACAAGGTTTAGAAATTGTTGCAAATGATACAATTGGCAGTAGCATAACAACATCTAAATATATAGCAAATGAGGTCTCGAAGTCTGTTCTACCTGGCACAATCAGGTATACAGATCTTATACCCAAGTTCATATAATTCAACTTTTGGCCATTCTATGTTTGTGTCAGAATAGAGCTGGAAGGGACCTTGGAGGTCTTCTAGTCCAACCCCCTGCTCAGTCAGGAGACCCTATACCCATGATGGCGAACCTATGGCACGGGTGCCACAGGTGGCATGTGGAGCCATATCGGTGGGCACATGAGCTCAGCTCTGGCACCCATGCGTGCACTGGCCAGCTGATTTTCGGGCCTTCTGGGCCCACCAGAGGTCAGGAAACACATTGTTTCCGGCCTCCGGAGGGCCTCTGTGGGGGTGGGGAAAGCTGTTTTCACCCTTCCCAGGCTCCTAGAAAGGCTCTGGAGCCTAGATCGAATGAAAAACGGGCTTAGAATTATGGATGTGGGCATGCGTGCGTGTGACCCCACCATGCTCCCCCGCTTTTGGCACGCGATGGCAAAAATTTAGCCATCACTGCCCTATACCATTTCAAACAAGTGTCTAGTCCAGTCTCTTCTTAACTTCATCCAGTGATGAAGTGCCCACAACCTGTGAAGGCAAGCTGTTCCACTGGTTAATTGTTTTCCCTGTTAGGCAGTTTCTCCTTAATTCCAGCTTGCTTTTCTCCTTGATTAGTTTCCATCCATTGCTTCATGTCATGCCTTCTTGTGTTTGGAAAATAAATTGACAGCCTTGTGGCAGCTCCTCAAATACTGGACTACTCCTATCATGTCATCCCTAGTCCTTCTTTTCTCTAGACTAGCCATATCCAAATCCTGCAACCATTCTTCATGTTTTAGTCTCCAGGCATTTAATCATCTTAGTTCTCTGCTGGTCTCTTTGTCTAAAGTCTCAACAATGTTTTTGCAATGTGGTGACCAAAACTGGATGGAGTATTCTAAGTGTGGTCTTACTAACTACTTTATAAAACCTTACCTACTAAGGTTTAATAAAGTGGTACTAACGCTTCTCGTGATTTTGAGTCTATGTCTCTGTTTATATATTCCATTTGGTTCTATTCTCTGCTTTGATTCTATTTGGATCCATCCACATCATCACTGATGCATACCTTTTTCGTTCTTTAATATCACTTTAATTGTCATACATTTCTCCCAAAGGATTATGACCTGTTCTAATCATTCTTGCATGAGTGATCACTGGTGTACTATACCAAGCTCTGTTCCCACCATTTCCTAGAAAGAGGAAATCTCTAGTATAAATCTAGAGATAGATATGCTCTATGAGTACACATACAAGGTTGATGACATATGTTTATGACATATTCAGAAACATTCTCAGATGTGGTCCTGTGATTAATGTACACAACTAAATGAAAGATATCTGAAGCTGTGACAGTATGCATGGTGCCCATCACAATCAGAATCTTTAAATATAAGCCTGCTAAAGAAAATCAGTCCTGCTATCTCTGACAGAACTGATGCATTTCTCAGGGTGAAAAATAATGTTTCCCACAAACAAGAAAGACTTCAGGAAATCTGTCAATTGACCTTAGACTAAGAAAATGGCATGCATTTACAAATTTGGTCACCTCTAGAAAATAACCTTAAACCATATTGGGACCTGTCAGACTAGGGAACTAGGAAATCAATAATCACTGTTTTCTCATCAAATCCACTTCAGGAGGGTATCTCGGCTTCAGAATCTGGATTTGATTCTCAATGCATGGATTCTCTTGACAAAGAAACTGAAAGAAATCATTTGTGAGAGAAAGACAGAGGTAGGGAAATGTTGAGGTAAGACCATTTTGAAAAGTATCATGCAGCAATCACAGGAGCAGTATATGGGATAGCATTTCTATCTGATTGCTGCCACCTTCTGAAATCACCCAACAATAGAAGGAGCCCTGGAAATTGTTGAATGCTTTGATGATATCCTTTGATGACTGCTTTCAAAGAATCCGGGATATTATATAAGATTCTCAGAAGGCCTTCTTTAATCAGATTCATTAAAAGTGAAAAGGGATTAGTTTTCTAAAATCTTGACAACTGAATATTTAACATTTTAGGATCTAATTTATCTCTCACCCCACCAGAGCAATCTTCCTTCTTCCTTCTCTTGATTACAACCTCTTGATGAACAGGTGAGGTAATGGTAAATGTGCAGATGTTTTGAATTTGCAGTTTAGCCTTTCCCATGCACTAAGTGGGTCAGCTGTGGAAGTATTACTGAATCCCTATTTGTAGCCCTCAGAGAGCTCTCTGACTTTACTAATGAATCCTGGAGGTGCTATTCCTGACAATCAGTGGTATAGTTCTCCACAGTAGGCGAGACTCCTAACAAGACTCATTTAGATAATGAGATAGACTATAAATTTGATAAATAAGCAAACAAATACATAAATAATCCATATTGAACAATTGAACAAACTATTAAATAATTCTTCTGAATAACACATTTGAAAGAAAAAGTTGAAAATGTTCAAGTTTAATCTAATCCGATGAGAGGTTAGTAGGTAAGTACTGTGAGGGGGGGGGGAGATATATTGAGAAGTAGATAGTTGCTGGGAAAAAAAACAAAGACATCTTAAACATAATATTTAATTACATATTTTACTTTGGACTTTCATGCACAAGCTCTTTCTATTTAATTGCAGATTTCTGTAAAAGCTGTTGTAAAACTGTCTTGGAGGATAAATATACATTTTCTTAGTCTGGGGAGGTTAATTTATTTCAGGAGTTGGTGTGGAATACAAAGAGGCAACTTCTTTTCTCCAAGCAAGTACCAGGAATGTTTGTAATGTAGGATACAAATGCTTTTCTTCTTCATTGCCCTGGGAGGTGAATACTCTGTGTCCTTCTCTCTCAAACTGATTCTAAAGCTCAGACCAGTAAACCTGCCTGAACTATCCCTTTGTATCTATGCTCCCCACCACAACCAGTTAGGTCTTATGCTTTTTTTAATGCAGGACAGTACAATCTCTCCTCTCCTCTCCTCCCCTCCTCTCACACATGCTTTATATTAAGAAAGAAAGACATACATTAAAAACAGTGATGGGACAGTCTATTGAAGTAGATATTTATTTTTAGGTTTTGCTGATTTGAAATGGTGACAAGCCTCATAAACTATCTTTGTTTATGTATTCCTAGCTACTTTCATCATCATCATTGGTTCCTTTCTCATGAAACGCACAGGGAAGCAATCTTCTTCCAATGAATCCTATCTGCAGTGGTATCTTCGCATCTTCCCATTTGATGTCCACCGTCCATACATAATCTTTTAATGTCTGATGCCAAATTTTACTACTTTTTATAATTGCTAATCGAAGATAACTATGCTGACATTGAATCAAACCCATGTTATCCCAACTTTGGCCTGAATTTTTATATTATTTTGGAGAGGTCTTTAACATTCATGTAGTTTCACATTTTTAATATTGCTTGTTAATATTTATGATATGATAAGCTGCCTTGAGGGAGGGTTTTGTTCTTAATTTTGAACAGTGATTTCAAATCAAAATAAATTAACAGCATTGTTGAAAATCAAAGTTTGAATCAACTAATGTAAAGGTACCTATTTACTATATTCTAATATAGCTATTTGAAAACATTGTAATATTTCTTTCCTATATATTTACATGTATATGCATATGAAACACAAACTTCTCTTATATCAGGCCATGCTTTTGCATAAAACATAGTAATCTAGTATTCTGAATGTTCTTTAAGGTATCCAGAAGAGATATTTTCATCACATGCAAATTAACCTTTTTTATATGAAAAACAGTGCAACTAAGCTAAATTCCCTCTCCTAAAGTTGGAGTGTTATCCTGCTTGACTTCCATATGTTTTGGCCTTCAGCTCCCATCAGCATGGCCATGAGAGCAAGGGCCTATAAAATAAACAAAAAATTAAGGAACAATTAGGTTAATCAAAGGACATGAACTGGCATGGTTATGGAAGGGAGGATAGAGGAATAGTCAATCAAAGTTCAGGAAGCCTTTGTGGCTTAGACAAAGTTCAATTGAAACCTAACATCCCCTTTTCTTTTTTCTTGTCCAGGACATTATCTGTTGAAATGACTTGCTTTAGAAATTCTGATCTATGTACCCCGGCAATATTGCAAGTCAAAATAGAGTCATATTAATGGAAAGTAATAGTCTTAAATTAGAGTGTAATTAGGAATATCGTTCTTGTTAAACTTCTTTAAATGCATGTATGTAATAGTAGTTGGATATATACTTTCTCCTTTTTAAATACCATAACAGGTGCCACATAAGTCTTTCTCAGAGCTACAGGGTAAAATCTTTTTTCCATTAAAAACTAAATATGATAGCCATATACAGCATATTAAAAACAACAGTATCATCTTATGGCAATGTTTGTCCTAAGACAATTGAAAATACATTTTGTGGGAATTTGTTCAGTAGTTTGCTTTATGAGGATCATTGCATAAATTACCTTCATTTTATAAAGTATTACTGCTCTTATCACACAGTTAATAAAGCTGAAAATAAAGCTATGTATTAAAAGGCATATATTGGATTTAGGTCTTAAAACCCAGATGAGGGCGTGTCAGGATGAATGACAAGCTAGAACAAATGGTCACATGAAGGATTAAATGTAATTGCTTTGGCTATTTAGGAATCCACCCTTAACAAACACTGATTTTATAATGGGATTAGCTATTATTAATGCCATTTATATAAAAAAGAAAACAATTAGAGTTATTTTACTGTCTTAGTTATTAAATATTAAATATGGCCATAATCAACAGAAATTATTTGCAAAAAGGAACCCCGTTTATTTATTTTTGTAACATGTGCCAAACATTGACCAGATGCATTCAGACTTGCCATCCTTTTAAGAAACCTATGGAAATCAATCGGCCAAATCTATCATGCCTAAATGGAGTGCAGTGCTGGGAGCATGGCTAAATATGAATTCAATCTACTGCATTCTTTCAAAAACCTTAAATTTGTTACCATGTTTGCTTTTGATGGCATATGGTAATTAGGTCATAACTTGGAGTTTATAAAATGCTGTTCAGATATGCTAAATTATTGTCAAACCAGTCAACTGAAGGAAAAAGGAAATGAAAACGAGAATGCCATAGTTCTGTTTTCTGAACACAAGACTGCCAAGGATAATGTCATTAGTCTTAATAACTCGCTGGCTGAGTATGCAGTGACTGGATAACCAAGGCCTTATTTCCAGAAAAGGAGCCAACAAGTTTAGATCACCAATATGTTTTTCTTTAAAATAAACTGTAATACACAGGCAGTGTCCTTTGCTTCGCAGCCACAGGCATTGCCAAATTGACAGCGCTGCCAACTCTATTTGGAATGGGTCTAGTAATTCTCAGGCTGAATGTGTGCCATCGGACTCGGCCTGTTACTTTTCAAAGAAAGGAGAAGAAAAGACAAGGAAAAAATGTTTTGAATAGGAGATGAAATGGTGGAGCTACATTTGAACTTTTGAGAGATGAAATGGTGAAACTCCAATTACTGGTGAGAAACAACATTGACAATTATTATTGTGTACCATGCACAGAAGTTCTCAGAAAGTTGTTGCCTGTTAGATTTTCCTGTTCCCCTGGTGTTTCTCACTATTGCCTAAGCAAATCGTGAGAGACTGACTATATGTGGAAAGCAATGACATTCAGACCACAGAATGGCTCATCATATTGCTAGAGCAGGCATGCACAGCCTGTCACTCCAGCACCAAACATATTCTGCAATTGCCCTCCAAAAGTTGCTGCTGAACTGTCATTTTTAATGTAACAGAATGAAGACGTTCTTAAATAGCAACATCAATAGACATATATACCACTTCATAGTGCTTTACAGTCCTCTTTAAGCAGGTTACAGAGTCAGCATATTGCCCCCAACAATCTGGTTCCTCATTTTATTGACCTTGGAAGGATGGAAGGCTGAGTCAACACAGAGAATAGTCAACTAACTTTGTTATTTTAATTTTAACTGTAATTAAATAAATTAAATAAAAATATCTCTCTCTCCCTCCCTCCCTCCCTCCCTCTCCCCCTCCTCCCTCCCTCCCTCTCAAGTACCTCCTACAATGAAATGTAGCGATCTGTAGTATAAATACAAGTGACTTAGAGGGGGATGGTGGACCTGGGAAAAAGTGAAAATACTAAAATAAGGTACAGGGAAGCCAGAGTTATTCTGATGAAGAACTGAAGTACAAAGTTGAAAGGCACTGTTGATCACTTTAAGATATTTATTTATTATTTATTTATTTATTCGGCTTATATGCCGCCCTATCTCACAATGGACTCAGGGCGGCTCACAATAATAAAAACAAGCCACAATATAAAATAAAGTCTAAAATTTAAAAGATTTAAAATTAACCCTTAAAACCCCATTATCAGTCCAGGTCAAGGGAATTAAACAACCAAGTTTTTAATTCACGGCGGAAGGTGCGAAGGTCAGGCGCTAATCCGAGTTCCAAGGGAAGTTGATTCCAGAGGGTGGGGGCACCCACTGAGAAGGCTCTACCCCTGGAGGTCGCCAGCCGCCACTCTCTAGCTGACGGCACCCTGAGTAGGCCCTCTCTATGGGCGCGAACGATATTGCTCTTGTTAAACAACTTTCCTTGAGTTTTATTCCACACACTTGAAATAAGTTGTTTACGTGATATTATTTCTTGAAGAAATGGCACAATTGGAAATATTTTTTGCAAGTAGAAATTAAAGTAATATCCATACAGAACCCACCCTTCCTTCCTTCCTTCCTTCCTTCCTTCCTTCCTTCCTTCCTTCCTTCCT
>WNWU01000057.1:149042-162894 GCA_012654045.1 Ptyas mucosa | reverse complement strand
CCTTCCTTCCTTCCTTCCTTCCTTCCTTCCTTCCTTCCTTCCTTCCTCAGATAATAAAAAGAGAAGGACAATTCTCATATCTTAGTTCTGCCAAAAAAGAAAGCAATTTCAGGAATTACTTTCCCTCTCTTCCTCCTGGCAGCTTAGAAATCGTTGATTATAAGACTGGCTCCAGAAATGAAAAGCAGTTTATATCTACTTCTAAACAGATGTAATTCCAACAAACCAACACATTTTCTATCTAAAGGAAACCAAGTGCTAAAAAATCCTGTAGAGTCAATGCAATTCAGCCAATATGACATCCTATTTTATAAGGACAACTGGTAAAAGATGCTAGCCAGAGAACCATGTGTTGTGTTAGTAATAATTCTTTAATATAGTCATTGGCCAGAATTTAACAAAATGATTTTAAGCACAATAAAATACAAACATAAAATTATATTGTACCTGGATCCTTAAGGTAAACAAAGCATCTTGAATAGTATATATAATGAAACAAAATTTTGCCATATTTAAGGAAATGAAATTATATTGCTTTGATAGGAAATGTACATAAAATAAATCCAAAATGTCTTCATACATCCCCCAACAAAGTGCTATGACACTGGTATTTGTATCCTTTTAGAAGGTGCAATATATAAAACTAGGATTTCTTTTCAGTGGATCTATTTTCACAATGAAATATTCCCCTAATTTTTTACCCAAGTAATTAAGGACAATGTGCAGGACCAGGACCAAATCTTGTGTAAACCTCACTTTTTACATCTCTCTAGTATGATGTTGATCATGTTTGGGAAGATTTTTCAAGTCAGCTTTGTATCCACTAAGCTGTCATGCCATACAGTCCACACTTACCGTATATACTCGAATATAAGCCGAGTTTTTCAGCACGTTTTTCAGGCTGAAAAAGCCGCCCTCGGCTTATATTCGAGTCATGAAAAAAAATGCCTTTTTAAAAGAAAACAAATGAGTAGACCCCTGTCTGCAAAAATAGAAAAAACAGCCCCTTTCAGCGTTAGTATAGGTTAATTAATTAAATAAGTTGATTTGAAGAGCCTCCCGACTCTCAGCTGATTTGCTCTCAGCTGTTTTACCTGGGCTCTGTTGCTAGCTAGCTGCAAAGAGGTAAATTGCTGGAGCATTTTCCCTCCCCCTCCCAGCTATGCTAAAAAACGAAACTGAAACTAAAGCAGGGTCTTTGCTGCAACGTGACAAAATGAGGCAGAGAGATTTTCTTTTTCTTTTGCTTGGAAAGACAGTTGGAAAGGCAGATTTCTTTTTCCTCATCAAAAAAAGTAGGTGCAAACAATGGGAAATTTATGGCAAATGGCAAAAGAGGAGAGTTCAAGATTTTAAAACACAAAAGAAAAAGCTCTATTTAACTAGGGAATTGTAATAATTGAGATACTATTAATTGTATATTGTGTTGAAAGCAGAAATGGTTAAGTTGTGGTTTGGAAGAATATATGGGGGAAATTATTTGGTTTATTATTATTGGTAAATATAATTACCGGTAATTGATTTGTAAGAAATTGAATTGCATGGAAATAATTGGAATATTCATGTTCATATTGATTAATATACAAAAATAGATAGTTATATAACTAATTGATTTATATTAAAATGTTGAATTTGTATTGAACAACTGTAATATTACATAATTAACCAATGTGAGGATGGATATAAAAATAGATGACAATGGGAAAGGGTATAATATAGAATAGAAGTGAAAAATTGAATTTGATTAAGATTAGAGATGAGGATGAAGGGTAATATTGGTTTTTTAAAAAAATAGATGAGGAATAAATATGGCAAAAAGGAAATATAGAAATTGTAAATTTAAGTGAAATGACTGAACACTGTTTAAATTTGTGAACCGGCCAAATACTCTGTTCAAAGAAAATACATTGTATGTTTGTATGTGTGTTTCTAATTATTGCTATTTATTCATATTTGTTCTCTTTTATTCTTTAAAGTTTAACAATTCATTCTTTATCTTAATATCTTTATATTTGTTTGGGGTTGGTTTTCTTCCCTTTCATCCTTTTTATTGTACAGCAATCTTTCTCCTCAAACCTACCACCTCTCTCTTTGAGGAAGGGGGGAGAAAGAAAATGAGAGAGAGAGTGGAGGAGAGAGAGAGAGAAAGAGGGGGAGAGAGAAAGAATGAGAAAGAGAGGGGGAGAGAGAAATGGTGATAAGATAGGGCAAAAATGTAAAATGTGAGGACAGTCGTAAGTTCGAGGACTGGTCACAAGTGCGAGGACTAGTCAAAAATTACTTTTTCAGTCCTCTGAGTAGTGCATATGCACAAAAGGATTACCCAGAGGGCTGAAAAAAGTGATTTTTGACAGGTCCTCGCACTTTTGACCGGTCTTTGAACTTATGACTGGTCATCATTTATGCCCATTGTAGCATTCTTAACAACCATGTCACTCATTTCACATCTGCTTCTCTTCACCGTGGTGATAAGATAGGGAAAAAATGTAAAATGTGAGGATAGTCGTAAGTTCGAGGACTGGTCACAAGTGCGAGGACCAGTCAAAAATTACTTTTTCAGCCCTCTGAGTAGTCCATATGCACAAAAGGACTACCCAGAGGGCTGAAAAAAGTGATTTCTGACAGGTCCTTGCACTTTTGACCAGTCTTTTTTTATTTTGAAATTTACCAGTGGCCGCAGCATTTCCCACCCCCAGCTTATACTCGAGTCAATAAGTTTTCCCAGTTTTTTGTGGTAAAATTGGGGGTCTCGGCTTATATTCGGGTCGGCTTATACTTGAGTATATACGGTAACTAATTAAAAAATTGTGGTATTTTGTCAAATATTATTCTAAAATACAGGTCTGCAACTAAACAAGATATGTGTACCATATAAGGATACAGCTGAAAACCTTTTTTAAACATATCTCATTAAAAATAAAGAGTAATGAAGTAAAATATACTTCCCACTATACTTATAATATGACCTGAGTCAAGTTATAGCTTGACTCAATTAGAAGCTCATATCAAAACTACTATAGCACATATGAAAACCTGTTAGATCTTAGGCTGTGCATACATACAGAAAGATGACTGGACGTCTCCCTTTGAGTCAACCAATTCAGGTTGAAGGGGTTTTATACTTGAAGGAAATCCTCTATCATTCAACCAGTGGTGGGTTGCCCACGGTTTGGACCGGTTCACAAGAACTGGTAGTAAAACCAGTGGAAGGCTCTGCCCACTGACCTGGACATCTTCATAAGTGATCTACGCATGCGCAGAAGAGCATGCGTGGGGGTCAGTGGTGGGATTCAAGTAATTTAACAACCGGTTCTCTGCCCTAATGATTTCTTCCACTTTGCCAAACTGCTCAGAAAATTAACAACCGGTTCTCCCGAAGTGGTGCGAACTGGCTGAATCCCACCACTGGTGGGGGTAATGCGAACCAATAGTAAAGGTAAGTAGAACCCAGCCCTGCACTCAACCCATATGTATAATAAATATAATTTATATCTCATCTGCCAGGTTACTTTAGAAGTGAAAGTCAGCACTCACTAATAAAGAATTGTGAACTTTTCCTTCTTTATGTCTAATTCAGCATCTATAACATAGTATCTTTCAATACCCTTCAGACTTTCATAATCCTTCAGCAAATCAGTGTGCCCAGTGTCAAAATTGGGACAGCTGGTTAATTCTATACATTTGGAAGGCTATATGCATTTCCTCGAGAGATAAGTATAATAGAACATTATACCTTTAGATACCTTTGGAAAAAGTGGGAATTAGCTTTGGTTCCCAAACTTTGTCCTCTCATTCCTTTTGAGACATAATCTAAAAAGTTAGGATAATTTTTTTTCCAGTACCAGAAATGAGAAAGGAAAATACAGGATTTTGTAGAATGTGACTCTTTAATTATTATCAGAAATCCTCTTGCATATATTTTATAAAAGCTTTGGACACAAGTTCCGTCTTGATTTTAAATTGATCCAATTCAATCATTAAAAAATTTGTCAACAATTAAGATAGAGCTATGCAATAGTACTGAAGAGAGCAATTCAGGCTGCTGACCTTCTAGAGCCGTGATGGCAAACCTATGGCACGTGTGCCAGAGGTGGCACGCAGTGTCCTCTCTGATGGCATGCGAGCCATCGTCCCAGTTCAGCCCTGCTGCACATGGGCTTCCTGCCAGCCAACTGATCTTTGGGTCACTGCCACGCATGTGTGGGCATGGGGTGCATGCAGAGGGGTGCGCGCATGCACAGAGTGCATGCAGAGGGCACACACACATGCATGGGGCATGTGTGCGCATTACATTTTGGGGATTTGGGTGTGTGCACACTTTGGGCACTCAGTCCAGAAAAGTTTAGCTATCACTGTTCTAGAGGGCTGCAACAAGTCCCCTGATGATATACGGATATGTCATTAGAATGCACAGGAATAGAAATGTTTTGGGTTTTTTTAGATTTGGAAGGGGTTAAGATTGAAAATTGGAATGCTAGTGAGAGAAACATACCCCCTTTTCATTCACCTCTGATGCATAATCAATATTAAGGGCAGATGATTTGTTTTTCATAGTTCAAGGGGGTGGAGTTGAAGGGTGAATTGCTTCATTGTTCCCACTCTTAATTTGTGAAATAAAAGAATTACACTATTTTGTGCCACTGTTTTGCCATCAAATTTTGACATAATAATTTGGGGGAGATACAAATGGAGCACAGAGAGTTACTTATGGTCCCTGGGCCATAAGGGTTACCTACATCTGAATTCAACCAATATTAACATTGTATGCTTGATGTGCATCTAATTGACTTAAAAGCAAAAGGATCTGCTCAGTATGCTATAAAAATCTTGTACTTTCCAGACTGTCCATTTTCCTTTTGTTAGTTGCTAGGTTTGTGGCAAAAACTGAAAAAGGAAAATATGTCTTTGATGCCATCAGTGGCATTTTAGAAGTGTGCTTGGACATTCCTTTGGAAGAAAAAAAAATAGCCGCAGCAAAGTATTATACAACAGGCATATATTTATGAAAATCTGGTAATTTATTATCTGCATTAACAATGTTATCCTAATAGACTGCATTTATGTCTATAATTGTCCTGAATAATGCACACCACACACACACACACACATTCTCTCTCTCAAACATGTATATTTGCTTATATTTGTTTGTTTTAATATCAGTTCAACTATCAAGGCCTTCATCTGGAACACTTCTAGCAATTGCAATTTAGTGAGAAGTTTGAGTTTTTGGAGACCTTCCCCTCATGGAACTATAAGATTAACTTGGAAAGAGGCAATAATTGCTAAAACTTTTCATGAGAGAGGATTAAACTATTGGGACATCCAGTCTCAGGATAATGAAAGAGGAGGACATATTTCAAGGGCTCCTCTTTCAGAATGTCTTGTAAATAGAAAGCCAAGGCTAGACATTGACAATGATGAATTCTATTTTTCTGTTACTAGCTCTAATCCATAGGAAACAAGCATGGACCTTAGAAGTTCCTGTAAAGCAGGCTATGATCCCAGAATGAAGGTAGTTACACCTAATTAGGTTATTTACTTTGTGATAATTATGTTGCTTCAAATGAAAATAACAACTGCAGCTGCTGCAGATGGAAGATTAAGCAATGGAACAGTCTACCAAATATTTCCTGCCTGTGTCACTTGCTTCAAAATTAATGTACTGTACATAGGGCTAATTAAAGTTTGTGACTGTTCCCTTAAGAAAGGGACAAAAAAAATTAAATAGCATCTGTGATCATTTTTTTTTCTTTTACTCTAACAGAACAATCCATTCTGTAGGTTGAAGTTTATAAAACCTGGGGCTTCTGGCATGGTGTGCAATCTGACTGCCAGAATGAAACAGGAACAAGAAATGAATGAGAAAAAGAATCTGAGGAAAAAAGACACACACCCCGGTGGGTTTAATACATGTGGGACTTAAAGGAATAGTGGACTCCCACAAATCCTCAGAGTCCATCCAGAAGATTACAGGATCCATGGATCCAGATTCTCTGTATCTGCAGGAACACTGATGGTGGTGAATCATGGCAAAAGACACTATATAAATAACTCAAAGGAGAAGCAGCTCAGCCTGCATCAGTTTGGTGGTCAAGGCTGCTGTGGGAGGGTTGAGGAAATGGGGACAACATAGAATTGAAAACTGCCTGATTGTGACTTCATTCTGATCAGTTCATGGTTCTAGGTGTTTCCTTCACTGGACAGGTTACATGACCCTTCATTAAGGTCTTACATCTTCCTTGGCCAGAACAAAGGCTAGATTACCTTTTGCTCTGGCAACCTTCAACCATCAGGAAAAATTAGAGGGGCGTTTGGCATTTACATCGATTTATTTGCTGACCTGGTTTTACCTGGGTGCTTTTGTTTCTGTTTAGTGATTCATTTGTAATTGCATATCCAATGTATTTATTGGCTTCTGATTGATTTGTGGTAACATTTTCATTATACTCTTGTAAACTTATTGTGTTATTGTTAAACCCATCAACCTAAGAAAACAATCAGAGAAAATAATGGCTTTGACTTCATGAATTAAACATAGGAATAGATTCTTACCATCACATGGGGGATTAAAATGAGCTATGTTTGAATTAAAACCTAGCACAAGTATGTCAGAGAAATCGTATGTTTTAGAGGTAACAAAACTTAATGTTCTCACATATACAGTACACATATTACTCCAGGCTTCTTTCTGTGTTGTTTGGGATCTTGGCAAGTTAACTAACACATTTTTTTTTCGATTATTGACTTCATTCTGCCTAGGAGTAAGACAGCTGATATTTGTACAATTCTTATTTCTTGCAGACAAGGAGAGAGGTGGCTGAAATGAGCACAAAAACTTCGCAAAGGCAGGTTATTCAACTAGCTTTCGTAGAGATGAGAGTTTTAGAAAGGTTTTTATGAGAATATTACAAGGTTTTATAAAATAAAGATTTCTTCAGTGAGACAACTATTTTATATTTATTGTATTGTTGTTTCCTTCATTGAATGCTTTTTAAAAAGATGGTGAAATAGACATTCAGTAAATTAATGGTCTAGTGCACATGAGAAGAAAGTGGGGTACAGATTTGTTTATGGGTTTTTTAAAAAGATGTTTATGAAAGATACCATTTTAGGACTCCATTATAGACTTATCATCATAAATGAAATGAAAAATTGAGAGTAAAACCATTAAGGAAATAAAAAGGCAATAAGAATAAGTAATCCCAAAGGTGCTTTTTCAAGGAGCAACTGGACGTCCAGTTGCCTCCTGAAAA
Organism: Ptyas mucosa; assembly: GCA_012654045.1. Classification (NCBI taxonomy): domain Eukaryota; kingdom Metazoa; phylum Chordata; class Lepidosauria; order Squamata; family Colubridae; genus Ptyas; species Ptyas mucosa. Next base: position 155,641 of record WNWU01000057.1, on the reverse strand, counting down.
AGCACCTTTGGGAAACCATGACCTGGATGACTGAGAATCTCCATAGAGAAATAAATAATAATATTTGCATTGGTGACAATAACTGTGAATATTGATATTTAACGTGACATTTAGTCTATAGTCTATTCTAACAAGGATCCTGAACTGGACTTTGTATAGACCATATTTGAAGAAATAGAATATTTTATTCACGGTCTAACAAGTGAATTTTTTTACCTAATCATACATTTTACCACCCATTATTTCCTGGCAATATGAAATGATAATCTGAATTTGGCTTGGTAGCACCATATGTTATATTTCAGAAAGCATACGTGTTCAATTTCTGCTTCAGTCCTTGGTACCAGGGGTGAAATCCAGCACGTTCTGACAGGTTCTGGAGAACTGGTAGTGGAAATTTTGAGTAGTTCGGAGAACCGGCAAATACCACCTCTGGCTGGCCAAGAGTGGGGTGGGAATGGGGATTTTGCAGTATCCTTCCCCTGGAATGGGGTGGGAATGGAGATTTTGCAGTATCCTTCCCCTGCCATGCCCACCAAGCCACGCCCATAGAACCGGTATTTTTAAAAAATGGATTTCACCGCTGCTTGGTATATAATTCACTATGGCTTCAAATGTTACTGTTCTTGCTCCTCAAGATGCCGTCTCTATAGACAGCAGAGAGTTCACACAAAATGAAACTGTCTTTTTATTACTATTAAGTGTTGCTTATAATATTTTGTTTATTCTTATCACTATGAACTGAGAATGAAATTACTACTAGTTCCATTTTGAAGATGAGTGACATACCTGCAACTGCTGAGGCCTGCCTTTATTTCATCAGATTACTTAGTGGAAATAAAAATAAAAAACATCCCAAGAGGTTAAGCCAGATAGCACTATACAGAAACAAAAATACCATCTCTTCCATAGATACAGTAAAAAATAGGCATAAATGCAGTACAAGAACAGTAATATTAGTATAATAAAAGTAATACAAATAATAGTGGCAATCACCTACATTAGCAGTAATCTCACTGAACATTTCCCCCCAAAAAATGTTTTACTTCTTGAAGAACTTTTGGTGATTATGATAGATGCCTTCAAACGGAACACAAATATAATTTTAGAATGATTATCTTGCATAGAAATCTTGAGAAATATGAAATTAACTTTTAATGACTATAATGTATTTAATCTCTTAATGTTTCTGACATGCTGCATGAATTCAACAGGGCCAAAAGTGTTTTGCTACTGATTTTCATTTGTACTCTGTGTTCCATGCAGCTTGCTGCAGTGTCTAACAATAGTTAGCCAGCATTGATGGATTCCAGTTGACTTAATACTGTTTTTCTACTGTGGCAATGCCCTGGAAAGAAGTCCAGTGCTAAAAAGAAATCTTCAGTGACAAGTTGCACTTCATGGTCTTGTATACTGTAAGATATTTGTCAACCAACTGAATGTAATTTGGTGCTCTGTAGCTGCCAAGAAAATTCTCAACAACATCCTTGAATGCTTTCCATGTGATTTTCTCTGGCCCCACTAACAGATCTTTGAACCATTTAATAAGGTATCTGATATGTGGACCAACAAAAGTACCTTTCTAAATCTTGGCATCAGTTACTCTTGCAAACATCTATCTCAAATGATGAAAACCTTCACCTTCCTCAATCATCGCTTTCCCCAAATTTTTCATCAGTCCATGTTTTATGTGAAGCAGAGGCAAAAATATTTTTGTTGGGTCAACAAGTGGTTCATGGGCCACGTTTTCTGTCCTAGAACTAAATTCTTTGGGAACAGCCATTTCTTTGCAATGTAATGTGACTCTCTTGCACAGCTGTCCCATTTGCATATGTAACACATTGTATTTCTGAGCTGCATTCTCAGCAGCAAAGCCAGAGGTGGGTTTCAGCAGGTTCTGGCCAGTTCTGGAGAACTGCTGGCAGAAATTTTGATTAGTTCGGAGAACCGGTAGTAAAAATTCTGACTGGCTCCGCCCCCATCTATTCTCTGCCTCCTGAGTCCCAGCTGATTGGGAGGAAATGGGGATTTTACAGTAACCTTCCCCTGGAGTGGGATGGGAATGGAGATTTTACAGTATCCTTCCCATGCCATGCCCACCAAGCCATGCCACACCCACCAAGCCACACCCACAGAACCGGTAGTAAAATTTTTTGAAACCCACCACTGAGCAAAGCCACTACTTTTAGATCTCCACAGATATTCCAGTTGTACTTGGTGTACAAACCCTGTACTGGGTTTGCTTCCACAAGAGTTCCATGGTTTTTGTATGTTTCCTTTATGTGTGTAGCATAGCCAACAGGTACTGAAGGGCATACATTGCCATTGTATAAAAACAGAAGAGGTCTATAAAATTGTATTTGATAAGTAAAATGATAGATTATTTTTCATGATTAGCAATCAAAGACCTATAAGATACACCTAAAAGTGTTCAGAAAGCAAAATCTTGGCAGGAAGAATAGAATAATTGATGCAAGCAATCTGGGGAGATTGGGCAGATTGGTGATTGGGCAGTAGAAATGACAAATAAACATCAAACTCCTTGCCAGGTATTCGTTTAAAATGGGAAAGAAGGATGTCATGTGAGATTCCCTGTGAACAGAGGAACCAAATAACATTTGGGTCCATGGAATCATCTTCACAAGGGCATACATACTACTATAGAGAGTAATGTATCCAATCTGGCCAAGATGAAAGCCTGGAGAAATTTCAGAATTGGAATGGAGGAAAGAGAGGATGATGGCACAATTGGCACATGGTCTTTTGAAAAATATACATGGACTGTGGGATTCGACAGTGGCATAGAATTGCGTATCCCAGATATCTTCCTGGCACTTTCAAACTCTAATGGGTAAGAAAGTATTTAAAGAGAGATCTGAAAACTAGAATCTGTTAATAGATCTTGTTAGCTGGGTTGATTTAAAATGATCTATGAAAACTTGTGGGGGCAGACTCATAGGAAATAAATGGCACTGTACCAAGCTCTGGCATCTGTGGAAACCAAATCTTTCTGAAATGATAAAGCAGCATTCTGATATATCATGGAAATGTAAGAATAGCTTTGATAAATTTGAATTGGACAGTTTCCAAGGTGCTGAACTTTATGAAACTACAATTCTGAATGCTAAAGAAGCTGAGAAATAACTTAGCATGGAAGGCCTTTCAAGCAACACTGGACTGTTAGGAGAAATGTGAGTTCCAAGTTAAGAAGGCTTGGAATTGCACTCCAGTACATCTATAATATGCTCTACCCAGGTATCATTTGCTGTTTATCCAACCTCAAGTTGTGTCATACAAAAATTAATACTTTAATTGTTTGATAATTTATTACAATTATCCCAGGTATTTGCAGTGAGGCCCAGGTATTTGCAGTGATCATCTTCATCCAGATCTTGATGTTATTTCCATACATCAGGGGTGTAAAACTGGTGGCCCGCGGGCCGGATACATCATGCCCAGGCCATGCCCACCCCAGCTCTGCAAAGGGAAAAAACATTGTGAAACGTCATGTGATGGCAACGTGACATGGTGAGTTTGACTTGTGCCATACATGATTTCTTCAGTTTTCAATATTTTCATCAAGAGCAGTTTTCTGCTCTTGATGATAAGAGTGGCACATTTCTGGCACTTATTTGGAATAAAAACAATTAAGAGAATAATCATAATGTCTAATGTGGCCTTTGAATATAAGCTATTGTTTTAAGAGCTTTTACTGAGATGATCCCTTTTAGCTTTCTAGAAATAACAGGCATTTTTTAGTTGGCACACTGATTGAATATCTTGTGTGACTTTCTAAATTATTCTTAATTATAAAGGCTATGTCCCTAGTTACAATTTACAGCTTCATTTCATACAAGATTTCTCTTCATTTAGGTTGCTCCATCCATTTATCTACTTTATTTGTTACTTCAACCACCCATAAAGTTTAGGACAAGCAGCTTATCTTTTTTATAGTTCTTTGGGGGGGGGGTGGAGGAGCAAAGCAGAGCTGTGAAAGGGATAGATTTAAGTGTTTAGTATGCGGTCTGTTCAATCACCAGGAAATATAATTTAAACATCTGCCCTTTATGAAATGAGAAGCTCTTTGAAAAAAGCTGCAGAGAAAAAGGAGCACAGATTCACAGTTGGTTTTTTCAAGAACTTTCAGCTCGGTACACAAATCCCTATTTAAAATATATAATAATTTTAAACTAACAGTTATAATTTTCACCATATAAATGAAGGTGGTGAAATGTGGTGATGAACTCCTCTGGATTTTTTTTTACTTTTTTTTTTTTAAGACTGACAAATTGTAAGGCTAAATGTTCATTACCATTTTAATTACTTTCCCCAAATATTTGTCTTATCTTTCTCCCACTCTTCTAGGTAGATTTCTTTCACAAAAATCAGCTTTTAGATGGCTGCATGATTTTCTCTCTAGCTTCTCATCCCCCCCCCGCCCAGTTTCTTGCATCATGACATTTACTACACATTTTCTGTTTTCTATCTGCTTCAGCAGAGTTGTTTTACTCCTCTCTTTCTATATATCAACACAAGAAATAGTTCTGGAAGAATATTTTCACATTGTCCAGCTATATGAACATAAATCTATGAACATAAATTTTACTGAGAAGAGATCAGAAGTAAAAAGCAAAGAAACCTACAGACTGAATTAGAAAGCTTAGCAATCTTGGTTCAGTGTGGTGTCAGGTTGACAGTTCTGGACAATTTTAACAACAACAACAACAAACAACCAACAACAACAACAATTACAGATAGAAATATGGCATGTGTTGTGGTCCGCCAGCAGACTACAGAGCTGGCAGCGGAGTCGGACAGCGATGAGGCTAAGGAAGAACATGGTCCAGTCCTGGAGGCTGGAGAGCACCTGGATGAGGGCTGTGTGTTGGAGGCAGAGGTGGGGCCAGGGCAGTGGTGGGATTCTGCCGGTTCTAGGCGGTTCGGCTGAACTGTTTGTTAAATTGCTGGCTCGCCCCACCCCTTGCCCCGCCCCTCCGCACCACTGGGCGAGGGGTGGGCGAGCCAGCAATTTAACAAATGGTTCGGTGTTTTTTGGTAATTTTATTGGCCTTGCAGCTGCCACGGGGCTTCAAAGGGCCACCCTACAGCTGATCAATGTCAAAAGAAAACAAATGAGTAGACCCAGTGGTGGGATTCTACTTCAGTAGAACCGGTTGTTAAGGAGTTAAATAGTTAAGCCAGTGATTGCCAAAGGGGGCGGTACCGCGGGCCGTGGGATGCCTTAGGGGGGGCGAGGCGGCAATGGGGTGCTAGAGGCAAAAGGGGCGACGGGGGGCTAAATGGCAAGGAGGGTGGCCTCCACCCTTTGCCCTGTGCCTGGCAGCAGTTACCTCCTTGCAAGCAAACAGCAGGAAAAAACTCCTTTCAGCTTTAGCTTAGGTTTGAATAGATCTGCCTCCCAACTCTCCCGACTCTGATTCGCCCTCAGCTGTTTTGTGCAGGCTCTTTTGCAAGCTTTTTTTTTGCAACCTCTTTGCTAACTGCAAAGAGTGATTTTTTTCCCCTAGCTAAAAGGAAAATGAAAGTAAAGCAGGCTCTGCTGCACACAGGGAGAGAGATTTCTTTTTCTCTTTGCTCACCAAAAAAGGTAGGTGTAAACAATGGGAAATTTAGTTCAAAAGAGGAGAGTTCAAGATTTTAAAACACAAAAGAAAAAAAGCTCTATTTAACTAGGGAATTGTAATAATTGAGATACTATTAATTGTATATTGTATTGAAAGCAGAAATGGTTAAGTTGTGATTTGGAGGAATATATGGGGGATACTATTTGGTTTATTATTATTGGTAAATATAATTAATGGATTTGTAAGAAATTGGATTGCATGGAAATAATTGGAATATTCATGTTCATATTGATTAATATACAAAAAAGATAAGTTATATAACTAATTGATTTATATTAAAATGTTGAATTTGTATTAAACAACTGCAATATTACATAATTAACCAATGTGAAGATGGATATAAAAATAGATGACAATGGGAAGGGGTATAATATAGAATAGAAGGGAAAAATTGAATTTGATTAAGATTAGAGATGAGGATGAAGGGTAATATTGTTTTTTTTAAAAAAATAGATGAGGAATAAATATGGCAAAAAGGAAATATAGAAATTTAAATTTAATCGAAATGACTAAACACTGTTTAAATTTGTGAACCAGCCAAATACTCTGTTCAAAGAAAATACATTGTATGTTTGTATGTGTGTTTCTAATTATTGCTATTTATTCATATTTGTTCTCCTTTATTCTTTAAAGTTTAACAATTCATTCTTTATCTTAATATTTTTATATTTGTTTGGGTTTGGCTTTCTTCCCTTTCATCTTTTTTATTGTACAGCAATCTTTCTCCTCCAACCTACCACTTCTCTCTTTTCTTTCCTTCTTACTTTCTCTTCCCCCCCCTCTTCTCCTCCTCCCTACTTCCTCTTCCTTTCTTCTTCTCCTCCTCTCTTCCTCCCTCTCTTAACCTCACTCCTACTCCTACTCCTTCATCCCTCTCTTGCTGTATCCTTTTGTGCATATGGACTACTCAGAGGGCTGAAAAAGTAATTTTTGACTGGTCCTCGCACTTGTGAC
>WNWU01000057.1:112476-149032 GCA_012654045.1 Ptyas mucosa | reverse complement strand
TCAGAGGGCTGAAAAAGTAATTTTTGACTGGTCCTCGCACTTGTGACATCCTCGAACTTACGACTGTCCTCACATTTTACGTTTTTGCCCTATCTTGTCCCATGGTGAAGAGAAGTAGTGGTGAAATGACTGACACAGTTGTTAAGAATGCTGCAATGGGCATAAATGTGAGGATGGTCATAAGTGCGAGGACCGTTCAGAAATGACTTTTTTCAGCCCTTTGAGTAGTCCCTATGCACATAGCCACGCCCACCTGGTCACATGACCAGCTAGCCACGCCCACCCAGTCACATGACACCAAGCCACACCCTCAACTAAGCCACGCCCACAGAACCGGTTGTTAAAAAAATTGAATCCCACCATTGGGCCAGGGCCATCGGGGAGTGATGTGCGGACTTCAGAGCCTCCAAAGGCTGACAGTAGAGAGGCAGAGGAACAGGAGGAACCTGTTCCTAATGGACATATGAGAAGAGCTCCAGAAGGCAGGAACAGATAAAGCAGAGAGGACAACTCGGGAGTAGGGCCAAGAGATTGGCCCTTTTCATAAGGCTTAAAAGACCAGGAACGGCTCTTGGCCTCTTTGCCAGAAAACAATGTTGAGAGAATTGCTTCTTGTTTCACTGTATCATCTTCTGCTTCTGAACTTTTGCCAAGAAAAGCCTTTGGCAGTTTGCCTAATTATACCAAGGTCAGTGATAAACTGAGGAATGGTGTTTTGAAGAATTTGCTTTAATTTAGTTTGGACTATGCTGAGGATTTGTTCTAATAAACAAATTTGTTTTGTTTGTTTTTGAACTGTTTGCATTTAATACTAACTACTTGAGCCTGGGTCATAACAGCATGCTGACAAATAGAGTCCCATCATCATTTTTATTTCCCAGAATGCCTGAAATTAGTCTCACAAGTCTGATGTAACCACTTGCCCAGAAAAAAGAAAACATTAAACAGGGGCAGGACAAAGGATCTTCTAATTAAGAGAAACAGAGAGCATTCTAGTAAATTGATGATGAACCCCAAGCTAAGCAGCTATTCTGTGAATGAGCAGGCCTTCTCGAGCAGCTGTTTTGTGATAGCACCCACATCTTCCAAATTTATCAGAAAATAAGGCTGGAGGCTCCTCATTCTCATTGAGGTGAAGCTCAGTTAAAAGTCTTTGGGTTGAAACACAGGAAGACTATGCCTACTGAAATCTTTAGGGTACATACAGTATGTACTTAAAGGTTGCCCATGACTATCTAGGCTACTGTTAATCCAGTTGAAGCCTCTAAATCAGGGGTGTCCAACTCACGTCATTACAGCAGCATCACCTGATGTATCAGGACTTTTTCCTTGTTAGCTAAACTGGCCGTAGGCATGGGTAGCATGTGATGCATCTGACCCACGGGCTGGGACTTTGATAGCCCTGCTCTAAATGGTCTTCAAGAAATTTCCTGTAGAGTTTATTGCAGTAATCCAGAGGAGAGGTTATCAAGGTAGTTGCTTCAGCAGGTACTCACTGTAACAGTCAAAATGGGCAGAGATTCAAAGAACTGGTGAAGAGGACAGCATCCTAACCACTTCCTTGGGGATCACAGATCAAAACTCATTCTAGATAGCATTACAAGTGGGTCACCTAATCACCATCAAGGATTATGCTTACGAGGAGTCAAGGCTTCAGTAAATCTGTGTGATTTTATAACTAATCACAGTGGCCAAGTGGGAGATCACCTATAGACCCTTTCCAAAATGGAATTACACTAAATAAGCCCTTGAATAATAGTAACAAAGTAAGAGAGGAGAAGTAAGCATTCACTGACTTCCTTATCACCACGATTTAGTCTTCACCAGGTTTGGTCAGATTCACTTCTCATTTTTATCCACTGCCATTCCGGCATAATTTCTGTTGCTTCTTTTTCTAAAGAAATCCATAAAACTAACACACCAACTAGGATTACCATCAGGAAATAGCTGTTGATTGAGCAAAGCTGACCAGTACGTAATGCACTACCTATTGTCAATTGTGCATTAGGTCATGGACAGAATTGCCTACTATAAAGTTGGGAAACTCCCCAGGACCTTTTGAAAGTCATTAGGCATCTAGGGTAAACTATCTACCACTATCCTTGGAATCACTGGTGGCTCATAATTGTAACCAGATCAGGACCTGATCTGACCATGGCAATATTGATAGAAATACCCTCCTTCATTTGATCATCAGTTGTCTGTTCTGTGACAAAAAATGATGCCTAACGTGTGACTACCAATATGAGTCAGGTCAAAGATTACCATATTTTTCAGAGTATAAAACGCACCTCCCCCCCCCCCAAAAGGTGGTGAAAATCTGGGTGCGTCTTATACTGGGAATGTAGCCCTGTCCAGCCTCGCAAATGGAGATTTCAGAAGCTGAAAGAAGCCTCTGAAAGAAGCTTCAGAAAAAAAGCCTCAGAAACGAAGCTTCAGAAAAAAAGCCTTTGAAAGGCTTTTATCTAAAATAATATGAGAAGCAACAAAAGAAGAATCAGTAAAGGTTCTAACCAAATTATGCTAACAAATCTGGAGAATGACACAATAACCAACAGATCGGAAGATACCAATATCAAAGAAAGGAGATTGAACAGAGTACAGATAGTCCTTCAGAATAAAAGCCTCTGAAAGAAGCTTCAGGAAAAAAGCCTCCAAACAGAGCTTCAGAAAAAAAAAGCCTTTTTTTCTGAAGCTCTGTTTAGGAGGCTTTCAGAGTCAGAAAAAAAGGTTTTTTCTGAAACAGAGTTTCAGAAGTTTCAGAGGCAGGAAAAAAAGCAAGTCACAAAGCTCACAACCAACGAACCTGTTGCTAAAATTCACCTCTGGGAACAGCTGATTGGGGGATATTCCAGGAGGCAGATCCACCAACCAATCAGCTTTTTTCTTATTTTCCTCTCCAAAAACTAAGGTGCATTTTATACTCTGAAAAATACAGTACTTAAGACAAGCCCTGATCACTCAGGATGGGCCGGTCAAAATCCAAGAGGGAGGTCTTTAAGAGACGAAACTGATAGCAGGTTGAAAATAGGAGTGAATGATCTGTTGTGAAATAAACCTGTTTTTTTAAAAAAATGAATCTTAGATGTAAGACATATAAAATCTTAATATTTCCTATTGAATCACCTAATAAATTACTTGCACAGTTAATCTTTAGCTATAATATTTTAAGGGAAATGACATTTAGCAAGTTCTATCTCGTGCCAACAAAGATGAATGGGCCTTTGATGTTCATTGTGCCATTACTTTTCTAAAAGGCCATTTGCATTTTTGGAACAAGTCAACTATATCCCTGTAATTTTCCATTTCCTTGTACATACTTGTGATAATGAAGCACCTTATGCTCCAGACACATAACAATCTTAGTTACATCATCATTTGACCTTGGTATTCTGTCTTCCATGAATCTATTGCCAAAATCAATTAGCACAGTTATTAATTGTTTTTAGAGCATATTGAACAGAAATTTAGAATTCAAAGACTCATCTAGGGTGAGTCATTTTTAGAATGTGTAATGTTATTGTATCTATCTAGTTATCTGACGATTGCTTATCCTGACTGGCACAGCAGCTCACCAGAATTTCAAGTTTAAGTTGAAATTGGATCTTCAAAGACATCTGTAGACTTATAAAAGCATCCTAATGATGTAACTGAACAGTGGACATTCTTTTGGGTCCAAGGCAGTGGTGGGATTCAAATAATCTAACAACCCATTCTCTGCCCTAATGATCAGCTGGGTAGGCATGGCTCGGTGGTCATGTGACCATGTGGGCGTGGGCAACTCAATGTCACTCACGTCGATGGGCACTTCGCCTTAGCTGTTATAATGTAATAATGGTTAACCAGAGAGGCAGTTTCTGTAAGCAGGGCAATAAAGATTAGCCTAGAAACAACACCAGAATGTTTCCTTCCTGCCTTCCTTACAGGATTAGCCCTGTAAAGTGGAAAAAAACAAAAGGAGATTTCTTCCAACAACCAATTCTCCAAACTGCTTAAAAAGTTAACAACCAGTTTTCCCGAATAGGTGCAAACTGGCTCAATCCCACCACTGGTCCAAGGGCTGCATTCAAATTTGTACATAAACAAAGATGATAGACAAGAGGATCTACAAATCAACTCAGAAAACTATAAGTTTATTAGGCATCAGAAAATTTATATTGTATGTCTGCCTTACTAGGGAGATTCCAGGATATTTGAAAGTATATATATGCATTTACAGAAGTGAAAACACCTACCCTTTATTGAATATACCTATACACGCATGCACACTCACATACGTGTTGCTATTGTATACATTCACATACAATATATGCACTTACTACAAACACACATTACAAGCCAAAAGTGTTGACACTCACATTCATTGTTGGGAAGGATAATTATGTACTGAGCTATACCATATGAATGTTTTCACTTTGAAAAAGTGAGCCAATACTTTAATAACTAATGCTAGCTTTCTTTTTGCATTACTGTTGAGCTTTCCATGCAGAAAAATGTTTATTGCTCACAGTTCCCAAATATAATTCTTTATAAGCTGACAGCAAGGCCTATCTATTCCAGCCTAGCATCATTTGTTCTTGTTTTTGTTTTGTGGTTGTATGTTGTTGCCAAAGTGCTTAATGATAAAATCAAGTTCTTTGTTGGGGGCTATTGATCAAGGGATAGAGAGTGATGTTTCTAAGGGTTTATATTAATTCTGGTGACAAACAGGCAATGCTGCAAATCCTCTATGCACTGAGTTTGTCAGATAAGAAGAAACAGTATTGCTGCATCTGAGAATCAATGGTAGGAAATAGATACTTAATCTAATAAAGCAAACATCTAATCAACAGTTCTTTTTAGAAATATTACAAAAGACTAGTGTATAATTAGGTTGCTTGGTATATTGTCTTCAGTGGAATTATTTATTTGCTAAACAAATTCATATAAACACACAACTCACACATGGTGATTCCAGACAGTGTTCAGCAATAAAAAACTACATAAAAAAAAACCTTAGCCCCACCCCTTCTCACATGACAAACACAATCAAACAAGCAACTTGCTTGGCTCCAAATCCACCTGGGTTCCCCAAGCCCACTGACAGAACCATATCTTAAAGGACAATTCAGAAAAGTAACAAAATGGAGGCCCATCTTATCTCCAGAGAAATGATTGATCACAGGGAGGGAGCCACTACATGAAGCCTCTTTTTCTTAATCTCACCAAATGTATTTCCTTCATAGATGGGACCAGTGGTGGGATTCAATTCTTTTAACAACTGGTTCTGTGGGCGTGGCTTATTTGGGTGGGCATGTCTTGGAGGTCATGTGACCAGGTGGGCGTGGCTAGCTGATCATGTGACTGGGTGGTGGTGGCTATGTGTATAGGGACTACCCAGAGGGCTGGAAAAAGTCATTTCTGACCGGTCCTCGTACTTTTGACTGGTCCTCACACTTATGACCATCCTCACATTTATGCCCATTGCAGCATTCTTAACAACCATGTCACTCATTTCACAACTGCTTCTCTTCACCATGGTGACAAGATAGGGCAAAAAACGTAAAATGTGAGGACAGTCATAAGTGCGAGGACTGGTCAAAAGTGTGAGGACCAGTCAAAAATAACTTTTTCAGCCCTCTGAGTAGTCCATATGCAGATAGGGACTACCCAGAGGGCTGAAAAAAGTGATTTCTGACGGTTCCTGGCACTTTTGACCGTCCCTTGCACTTATTTATTTATTTATTTATTTTATTTTATTTTATTTTATTTTATTTTATTTTATTTATCGGACTTATATGTGCCCTTTCTCCACAAGCACTCAGGGCGGCTCACAGCAATAAGGAACAACAAGTCCAAATTAAAATTCAAACGATAAAAGAATCTAAAATTCCCATTAAAATCCCTTCAGTCCAGGCCAGCCTGGTGAAACAACCATGTTTTAAGGTCCTGGGGGAAAGAGCAAAGGTCGGGGGCCACCCAGAGCTCCAAGGGGAGCTGATTCCAGAGGGTAGGTGTGCCTACAGAGAAGGCTCGCTCTCTAGGGGACATCAGCTGACATTGCTTGGCTGATGGAACCCCAAGTAGGCCCTCTCTGTGTGAGCGCACCGGGCGATGGGGAGCTGTTGCTGGCTGCAGGTGATCCGCCAGATACCCCGGGCCTAAGCCATGTAGGGCTTTATAGGTAATCACCAACACCTTGAACCTCACCCGGAGGGCAACCGGTAGCCAATGCAGGTAATGCAGGAGGGGTGTGACATGGAGTGTTGGGACACTCCTATCACTACCCGCGCGGCTGCATTCTGCACCAGCTGAAGCCTCCGAGTGGTTTTCAAGGGCAGCCCTATGTAGAGAGTGTTGCAATAGTCGATCTGGGAGGTGACGAGTGCATGGGTGACCGTGCATAAGGCATCTCGGTCCAGGTAGGGGCACAACTGGCGCACCAGATGAATCTTGGCAAATGCCCCCCTGGTCACAGTCGTGACATGATCTTCTAAGGTCAACCGTGCATCCAGGAGGACACCTAAGTTGCGCGCCCTATCCACAGGGGGCAACACCTCTCCCCCTATGACCAGAGATGGAATATTCCCTTGGAACCGAGACGCCGGTACCCACAGCCACTCCGTCTTGGCAGGGTTGAGTCGGAGCCTGTTCCTCCCCATCCAGAGCCGCACTGCCTCCAGGCATCAGGACATCACGTCGAGGGCATCACTGGGCTGAGTCAGGGTGGATATAAAAAGTTGGGTATCATCAGCATACTGATGATACCCCACCCCAAAACCATGGATGATCTCCCCCAGCAGCTTCATATAGATGTTAAACAGCATGGGAGAGAGAACCGATCCCTGGGGAACCCCACATGCGAGGGGCCTCAGGGTCGACCTCTGCCCCCCCGCCAACACCGCTTGCGAGCGTCCAGAGAGGTAGGAGGAGAACCAATGTAAAACAGTGCCTCCCACTCCCAACCCCTCGAGGCACCGCCGCAAGATATCATGGTCGATGGTATCAAAAGCCACTGAGAGATCTAACAGGACCAGGGCAGAGGAATATCCTCTGTCCCTAGCCCTCCAGAGATCATCCACCAGTGCTACCAATGTGACTTATCACTGGTCATCATTTATGCCCATTGCAGCATTCTTAAGAACCATGTCACTCATTTCACAACTGCTTCTCTTCACCATGGTGACAAGATAGGGCGAAAAACGTAAAATGTGAGGACAGTCGTAAGTGCAAGGACTGGTCAAAAATAACTTTTTCAGTCCTCTGAGCAGTCCATATGCACAAAAGGACTACCCAGAGGGCTGAAAAAAGTTATTTCTGACCAGTCCTCACACTTTTGGTCCTCGTACTTATGACTGGTCATCATTTATGCCCGTTGCAGCATTCTTAACAACTGTGTCACTCATTTCACAACTGCGGTGCTTCATGTGATTAGGTGGGCATGGCCAGGTGGTCATGTGGCATCGCTTCTTTGCCCTAATGAGAGTTTGCTGCAATGGTCATAAGTGTGAAAAACGGTCATAAATCACTTTTTCCAGTGCCATTGTAACTGTTGTAAATCGAGGATTACCTGTACAAAAATACAAAAAGCTTCTTTGCTTGCAAAAAGCTGCCCTAAATATCAACCATTAGATTAGAAATACCTGCAAACTGGAGTTACAAATCAGGGAGAGTGCCAGAGCACCTTGAGGAATTAAAATAGTTAAAATGCAATGATAACTATCAGCAGCTAACTCTTGTTCATAAAATGAAACCCTTTAGCAGAGAGGTCATTTAAGCTCTCCAGAATGAAGCAAAGGAGAAAACAGAGTATCTGTTGCTTGTTAAACCAATTACCAGAACAAATAGACACAGAACTAGTCAGATTTCCAAAGCTGCTTCTTTTCAGGAACAGAGATTATCATTTTTCCTTCCAAACAAAGCTGAATAGGGAAAATTATCCCATCACTAGTCACAGGATTAAACATCACCAAGCACAGAATTAAACTTCACCAAAAACCAGTTTTAGACCAAAAGTCAGAAAGGGTATATAAACTCACGTTTGAATGTCAATCTTTCTAGCTATCCAATAAGCCTTGTTGAATGTCACTCATCTTGGTTCCTTGTCATTAAAAGCTTCTGCTTCGTTATTCAATTATTTCTTCAAAGTGCTGATCATTGCACCCTGGCTTGGAAGAACTCAACAGGGGAATATTTCCTCCCAACAGCGGTGTAAAAAGCTTAAAGCAACCCTTCCCCTTTAGGAAAGTCAAGCAAAAAAAAAAAAAAAAACCTCCGAGAACCTCCGGAATTGGAAGTGACAGTAAGTCTAGGCATACTGCCGGAGGGGCAGTTTCTGTAAGCAGGGCAATAAAGATTAGGCTAGGAAACAACACCAAATGTTGTAATTCCTTACAGGATTAACCCTGTAAAGTGGGAAAAAAAACAAAAGGAGATTTCTTTTAATAACCGATTCTCCGAACTGCTTAACTACTTAACAATTTAACAACCGGTTCTACCAAACCGCAAACTGGTAGAATCCCACCAATGGATGGGGCTTGCAACAACCCTCCCTTCCTGTTCTGCTGGGCTGGGTACATGTAACTGGGTAAAGCAGTCCTTCAAATAACCTGGTCCAAGACCTATAGGGCTTTATAGGTGATAACCAGCACCCAGCACCTTGAATTGCATCCAGAAACAAATCAGCAACCAATGCAGTTCCCTCAAAAGAGGTGATATATATATGAGAAAACTCATGATTGCACAAAGCTATGTGGGCCCCTATGTTTTGAACCAATTGAAACTTCTGGATATTCTTCAACTGCAGCCTTATATAGCGCACACTACAATAGTCCAAATAGGAGGTTTGCACTACAATAATTTTACAAGTGTTTGAGTACATTGTACATCTTTCACCAGTGGTGCTCCAGATGTCACTTGATTCACTAGAACTGAATGTTTTCAGCAGCAGGCACCTGCCAGTATTGTCAAATATTCAGTTTTATTTCTGGATTCTTTTCTGACAGGGTGCATATACTTTTGACATTCATCAAAACAAAATAAAACTAGCTATTGGTAAATTGTTAAACAAACAAGGGTGTGCAAAATAACTCAACAGTAAAACAACAGAATTGGGGAATACGGAGAATTGTAGGCAATATGAAATATACATCCTTATTAAGAAGTCATGGACCCCAAAGAGAAGGAAATGCTCACAACTGTTAATAGAGGGGTGGAAATCAATAACAGTACAGATGTAATTTTATTTGCATTCAGTTTATAAAGCAGGCAAAAAAAAATCAATTTATTCAAATTACATCACCGAGTGCAGAGATTATTTCATATTTCATTTTGTGAAAAAAAATCAGTGCTGACTCTTAGTAACCACATAGATAGATTTTCTCCAGGACAATATGTCCCCAACCTGATTCTTTGCATCTCCCAACAATGTACCCATCACCACTGTAACTGAGTCCATCCACTTTGTTGCTGGTTGTCCTCTTCTACTTTCCCAATTATAGTCTTCACAAGAGAACTGGGGTCTTTGAATAATGTGTCTGAAGTATGATAACTTGACTCTGGTCATTTGTGTCTTAAATGGGAACACTGGTTTGATTTGTTTGATGATCCATTTGTTTCTTTGCTTGGATATCAATAGGATTGTCAGAAATATTCTTTGACACCAAAGTTCAAAAGCACATATTTTCTTCCTTTCCTGTTTCTTCAGAAAGCACCTTTTGCTTCCATAGAGTGTCATAGGGAACAAAATCATAGCCTGCATAATTATGGTATTTGTAGGTATAGACATTTCCTGGCATCTGAATATCTTTTCCAAAGTTTCTTTTCCAGAGAGGGCTCACAACTTAGGTGTCCTCCTGGACTCACAGCTGTCTTTAGAAGAACACCTGACGGCTGTGGCCAGGAGAACCTTTTTATCAGGTTCGCCTGATATGCCAGTTATGTCCCTTTCTGGATTGGGACTCGTTAAATACAGTCACTCATGCCCTCGTGTCACGAGTATTTTCAGGGTTGCTGCGGCTACATGATTAGCCACAAAAGAGGTATGGCCTCAATCAACTCATCTGCTGTAAGCAATTACCTGCAAGCCTTCCCCGCCCTAGATAATTGCAGGTTTGCTCACAATATAAGCAAGGACCTTTCAGCTTGCTACTTGGGCCTTGACAACCGGTCAGGCCTGATCCAGCTAGTGTTTACTGCTGGAAGAAGACTGCAGAGCCCAGCACGATGCTGTAGAAGGGAAGAGATGCAGATAAGGACTCCAGACGCCGGCTGCTGAGATACTCCCACAGATGCTTGTGTTTTTGCTGTTTTTAAGCACACAAGCCAACGGTTAGGTTGTGCTGGAAATTCTTCTGCACACAGACCCTCAAGCCACGTTGGTGCTTGAACTGCTTTTATTCTCAGGTGACTTTTTATTGTGAAGTCTTCACTGCTGCCCTTCGTTTGCCTTGATGATGTGTCAACGCCAAAGATGTCCACCTTTGTATTAACCTTTGTTTCTTGTGAACTGTTTTTGGTATTGTGGAGAGGAATCTAGGGAGATAGCCTGGCTTCACATACCCAGATAAGACTTTGCTTTTAATGTGGTTTTTAAAGGCACAGTGTCTTTTTAAGTATTTTAAATTAAATTATATATCCTTTGTCGGCTTTATTTCAATCCCAGTGCGTTTGCCCATGAGCTGGTTTGCGGTCCGGGGTACCCCTCAACCCCACACCCCACACCTCATCACTTCCCGCATGGACCACTGCAACACTCTCTACATGGGGCTCCCCTTGAAGAGCACCCGGAGGCTCCGGTTGGTCCAGAATGCGGCCGTGCGGGTCGTTATGGGAGCAACATGGCACTCCCATGTGGCTCCCCTCCTGCGCGAGCTGCACTGGCTCCCTGTGATCTTCCGGGTGCGCTTCAAGGTTTCAGTTACCATCTTTAAAGCGCTCCATGGCCTAGGACCGGGATATCTACGAGACTGCCTTCTGCCACCAATAGCCTCCCACCGACCAGTACGCTCCCATAGAGAGGGACTTCTCAAGGTGCCGTCAGTCAAACCGTGTCGACTGGTGGCCCCCAGGGGGAGGGCCTTCTCTGTGGGAGCACCCACCATCTGGAACGAGCTGCCCTCAGAGATATGGATAATCCCGGATCTTCGTGCTTTCCGCCGTGCCCTCAAAACATTTCTATTCAAGCAGGCCGGCCTGACCTAACCTCGTTTAAAATACGTTTAAATTTTTAAATTTTGAATCTGCCCTATAAATTTGAGATGTTTAATTTTATTTCCGAACTAAACCATTTAATTGTATTTTTAATCGGTTTTTAAACATCTGTATCACATGTATTTATCATTTAACTGTTCACCAAAAGTTGCTGGATTCTCACTCTATATTAAAGAGCTGTTGTCACTCACTGCCTGACTTGCTGTGTCCTCATTCACCCAACTTAACAGTAACTGACCCAGACTGGATCCTGCAACATGCTTAAAAGCTATCAACATTTAATGTATTTCTCTCTGAGTGATAAGAACAATAGCTGTATAAGGAATAAATAGAAGAAAAATGTTTTGTTGCTAATTGTTTTATTATGTATCATGCTTTGGGTTAACAGCTTTGAATTCCAAATATTATTTTGTGAAGACAGAACACAATGGAGATGTGGGTTATGGGCAGAGAGATTGTCAGATTAACCCAAGAAAAAACATACGTTTCATAAAATACTGGTGGGTTTGCAATCCTTCAGTTTCAAAAAGCCGTTTGAAATAATTTCATATTTTTTTTCAAACAACATCCCTATTTTATTCTAAGTCTAGCTAAAACTTTATTTCAACTACTTAGAATAAGTCATATAAAGATGACTGCCCAAGCATGAAAAAGGCAAGTAGAAAAAAGTATTCTTACTCAGATTCTAACTTTGCCCTGTATATTTCCATAATGTACTGAAAATTTGGCCTTTCCAGCTGATAGGAATTTAATGCCAGTTGAAAATGGTAAAATGTCAGTATGCAGTAATATAATCTGGACTGCTTATTTAACCACAATGCTCCATGCTTAGCTGAAATAAAATCAAGGCAGAGTTCTAGTCACTTCATAAATTGCATTGCATTTTCCCAGGAGAATGGTTTCCAGTATAAACAAGTACAGAAAAATCCTCGGCATGTCAACTGAGAAGTAAATCTTACTGGGTTCTCGTAGACTTATTATCTGTTAGTTGATATAGAACAACAGCTTTTTAAAAATCTAAGAGACATATTTTTTCCATAACTATTATTCTTTAAAAGCCTGGACTCTAACATGATTGTGTGATTGACACCTTACCCCTTTTTATGTGTACCATGTGACACACATAAAAAGGGTGTTATAGATTTCCATGGTTGAGGTAGAAGGTAGGGATGGGAACATGAGTCAAAATCAATATTACTTTCTTTGTTTTTAAAGAGTGGGGGGGCTAGGGTTATTTTTCTGTGATATAATTTTTTACTGACATTTTCAAGTGCAAATTAGAAACTATCTTCCCCATTCCATTTTTTCAGTCCATCCTGCTTAATATTAATAGCACATGGTTGAGCCTTGAAGCCCTTTTTCCCTTTTCTTAAGCAAACACAATACCTGATCTGCCTTTTTAAAACCATATGAGGAGAGAAGACAACGTTACATCACAAAGTCTTTCAGAGGTAGATGCATGAAGGGCAACAGCTCAGAAGAAAGAAATCTTTCTTAAATGAACTATGTTTCTATTGGTGTAATTTTAAAATTACATTTATTGTTGAGGAAAAAACATCTATCTACTTTGATAAAACCCAGAGAAACAAAGAGCAGCATAACAATGCATCTAGTTTACGACTGATTTTTAAGTTCTCCAAATGATTATGAGATGAAAAGTAAATAACCCCTACAGCTCTTTAACTCCCTGAAGCCAGGTATAAGACTATACTTTTAAGATAGTATTCATTAAATAGATTATTTTAAAAGCTATAAAATAATAAAACACTTTTAACATATTATAAACATGACTTATTTCATTGTTTATCAGTTCTAATTTTTACCATTAGAGATGGTAATTTATTGTGCAGGAGCCCTGAAATTGCGCCCACTCTTTGGAACGACCTTCCCCCAGACATACGAGTGATCCCAGATCTCCGGGTGTTTTGTCGGGCCCTTAAAACCCATTTCTTCTGGTTAGCTGGGCTGGCTTGACCCCATACTTGGTTTTTTAAAGTTTTATATGGATTTTAATTTGAATTGTTTTAAATCACGGGCCAAATTCTATTTAAATTATTTTAAAGAGTCTTAACTTTTGTATTCAATGGTTTTTAGTTTGGCTGTACACCGCCCTGAGTCTGGAAGGAGAAGGGCGGTATAGAAATTTAAGCAAATAAATAAATAAACAAATAAATATATGCCTTATGGGCATCAGCTCCCATGGAAGTCTACTGCATATGAATTGATTTTATCCAGGTAAATTTCATAAGTGGGTTTTGGGATGGATTTGGAATCTTGGAAATAGGCATATTATCTTCTTGAATGTGATGTGTTGAAAGTGATCTGGTAACTGAACTGGCAGGTAGATGGGGGAGAATGGATTTACTTCTTCATTTAAGTTTGGCTCATCTTCATGCATTGCAAATGTATGAATAAAAACACAATTATTCCTAAGTTTGTGAATTAATTTCCCAATCACAACTGTGCAAATTGTACCAGTTCAGGGAAGGTACAGACAAAAATACATATTAGAGAAAATAATTTATAAAATTGATTATGCTAGGGAACATTGTTTAGTGTGTGTATTCAGATAAATTGCAATACAAAAATGTAATGGAGCAATGCACACAGGAGCACCTAAGAATTATCATACAGGAAACTCTCAAAGATACAGAAACAAAACAAATGAGTTTTAAGACTGGAGAAATGCAAATGAAGAAAAGCTGGTGTTGATTTGTCTCTTCCAAATAAGAAGTGTAAAAACTGAAATATCCATTGTGATATTGTGTTATTTCTATTGCAATTTCAATTTTTTAAGGTTAATTTCATTTATGAGGTTTGCAATGATGGCATCTCCTTGCTAATGTTCCCTGGAGAGATATAATCGCAAGCTGCTTCTTATTCAATATACCAGCTCATGTATTTGTTAGCACAACTGAATTTTATTTACAAGCATAACACTATATGCCGATGGAAAATGTTTAGAAGGAGCTGTATAGAAATCGTGAAGTTGCATTTGACCTTGTATGTCTGCCCACAACTTAATATCAGCAATATCTCATCTAAAATTGCATTAGATTTCTCACACAAGATTTACTCTTTATGAAACCCTGCTCATATTTCTTCAGATATTTTATTATCTCATCCTTCAGAAACATGCTGGAGAACCTGCATAGCAAAGGTTATGATCATAATTTCCTGTCTTTCCTCACAGGTCTTTTTTCTGTTCTAAGATTGTGGTTATCTGTAGTCTCTTGGTAATTTTGTTCTTTCATATATATTCTTGGACATTTCTTGCTATCTCTCTGGAGTACCAGAGTGCAATCACCTTAGTCTTAGGCACCCAGTACAATAAATATATCCGATTTTTTATTTCAACATGTTTTTCTCAAGAGAGTTCCAGTCAGTTCTGGTTTTTTCTTTTCTTTCTATTGTTTTCTCATGAGACCTTAAGACTTACTGGGCAACAAACCCCTGTCAGTTAATTTCAAGGTATTCTTAATCACAAGATACTACTTTTTCATCTGGAGATATTTTTTAAATGCCCTGGTTGGAACTCAGAAGGTTTTGCTTTTGTAAGTATGGGATGGGAAAGTATCAAGAAAGTTCATATATAGATCTTTGAATTTCATCTTGACAAAAGTAGGGGATAAATCTAATAAATACATAAATATAGTTTTGTTGATATACACCTGCAATTGATGACAGGCATTACTTATCTGCTCATCCAGTAATTTCAGAACAGATTTACTTTCTGTAATAAAGTCATGATACCTCTTTTCTCTTTTTGTGTTTAAACAAATGCTGTGCAGAAATCCATTCTGCAAATCTTTAAAAGGTTTTCTTTGTAGGCTTCTCTTTTTCTTTTTTTTTCTTTTTTTTAAAAATTTTAAATAAATTTTTATTTGTTTAAAAGTACACACAAAACAAAACTAGTGGTAATAAAACATACAAACCAAACATGAAAACAAAGAGTTCAAAGAGATATAGTTGTCAACTATATCACAACAGTAATGTATGTTCTTATTTGTGTTTTGACTCTTGTTTGTTTGATCTTATTCATATATCTATTTTTATTATTTACTTTAATTACTATTAACTTATGCTAGTGATTTATGTTCCTGTTTCTGTAACTCCAATTGTTCTTTATTCTTTTTTCCTTTTTCTATTTTTCAACCAAGTATACCACTTTTCCCATACTAGATAATAGTCATGTTCCTCTTTATCTTGTAATTCTTTTGTGAGTCTGTCCATTTCTGCACATTCCATAATCTTATTAATTACTCTATCTTCTGTCGGTGTGTCACTACTCTTCCAATTTTGTGCAAAATTATTCGTGCTGCTGTTATTATATGGATGATTAAGTATTTTATTTCCTTTTCATATTGTCCATTTATTATACCTAGTAGAAAGGTTTCCGGTCTCATTTCTAATCTTCGTTGTGTGATTTCTTCTACTTGAGTTCTGATCATTTGCCAGTGAATTTCTTCTGGTGGCATTTTTAGCTTGTTTTCTATGAAGTAGCACTGTTGCTTCTGGTGTTGTAAGATGGACATATCTTCTACCACCCTGAAGCTTAGCTTAGCTTAGTTTAGCCCACTGATGGATCTGATAAAGTTCATTGTTCTGTCAGGATGTTGACCCTTGGGATCGATTGGGATTGTAGAATCCAAAAGGCTGCAGTTCAGTGAAGAAACGGTTTGAAAATAAAATACAGGCTACTGGATATCATCATGAAATAAATAGGTCAATGCCCTAGTACCCCATTAATTTTAAACTCAAAATTCTCCTTTGAAACAAAAGTTTGAAAGTAAATACTTTTTTATCAATTTGAAAACAAACTGATAGGTTTCTGGGAGAAATAAGGCAAATTGAAGATGGCTCTGCAAAAGCGGAACCAATGACCACAACAAAGACCAAAGAACCAGTGAGTAGACCAGTTTCTTGGAATCTATCCTGATAAGGAGAGGATGGGAGATTGCTCACATATACTCCACATGGCTCCTGCCTGGAAGGAGACTGCAGGACAGCAGTTTTCTATGGGTTTGACACCATGAGACAACAAAATTAGCCATCTTGCTCATAACCATGGTAACTTTCAAGTTCACAAACTTCATATTTTAATCACTTTCAGAAATTGCTTATTAACTACTTCTAAGCTATTTCAAATCTTCTGAATAACAAGCTTAAAAAGTCTGCCTTAAACTCTGAAAGAAACAATACTTTAATGATAAGATTAAGAATTTAAAGAATCTGAAATAAACAGCAAAAAGCTAAATTATTTTGATCATAGCAAGTTATAAATGGACTAAGAGTCCAGAAAAAAATGAAATATTGAAACTTACAATTAGATTTTGAGATTAATTATAAAGTATGAATAGCTTCTCATAGGAAATAGATCCTATTTTGGTTTTTGCAAGAGTAAACGTTTTCATAATTTCAAAAACTGGGCACTATAGGGGAATAAAGATTTTACATAAGAAAATATATACAGGCCTGTGATATGGTTATGACAATTAAGATACTGAAGGAATCTTTTGAAGAATGGAATCAGAAAATAATAGCCAGAATTGAAAGTAGCCCGAAATTTAAACTTTAAATCTTTCTTAGGTTTTCACCACAGCAGACAAATGTACTTCTCCATCAGGAAGTTAAATGTGTGTCTTTTAATCAGGCTCATTCCTTCATTCATTCATTCATTTCTCCATCAAATGCTTTGTCCCTCTATTTATAGCACATAGGAAAATATTGTATCTTGAGGTTTAATATAGCTCTTTTCTAGCTCCCCTGTTGTGCTCTATTCCTGAACTCTTAATGACATTTTACTAAGTTCACATATTCATAGTCAGGTTTGTATGCACTACTTGTTTCTTCAACTCTGAAGCCTGTAATTAGTGAAGTCTTGCCAATTTCTATGGTAACAGCACAGCAGTTTATTTTCCCTACCAAGGTGATGAAATCAATGTTGCGGTAGTTCTTATAATGAGATTTATTTATTTGATTTATATTTCATGGTATCCCATGAGCTCAGAGTGATTTAGCTGCTGTGTTAGGAACTCGCAGTTCAAGAGAACAAAATAAATGGAAAAATTAAAAGATAAAATGCAAATGACAGAATGGTAAACATAGAATCAACTTTGAAAAACTCAAACTCCATATCACAGGATAAATAGCCAGGTGAAAATACCATCCAAGGGGCAGTGGCTTGTAATGGCACCCACTTGCTAAATGCCCACTTGGGTCATAAATTAAGTGTCAGGAATGTTGTTTTCTGTGAGTGCTTTCCAGCATGTAAATGGTTCATCAGTAGATGCTATCCGTACCTTGAATTCTATCTGTAGACTTCTATTATCCAACATGGATGAAAATTATTTCTAGCTTTCTAATTACAGTATAGCTGTGGCATGCATTGCGCTATTATGTGTCCCGATAAATATGGATTGGGATTCCTTGGTGGAGGCAATTTGTAAAGACTAAAACTGGCTGAACAATTTGGATGAAAATAATATGGTCTATGGACCCACCAAAACTTGGGCGAGTTCTTTAGCAGAATAGAGAGAATGGAACATTTTAGAAACACCTGCTATCTGATTACCTCAACAAAACCACAAAAGGTCTATTTACATCTTCCTTTGCAAAAAAAATAAATAAAAGAAAATGAGGGTACTGAATGTATCCATGCATAATATCCAAAGACAATTCAGGCAGCATTCCCTGAAAAGTTAATTGCTTGGAGTTTTTATAGTTCTGCTCAGATGATATGTAATAACATAATTGTCTTTTCGTATATAGAGAAAACACTCAGACAGTTTTAACAGAAAATATCAATATTTGTCATCCTGATCTGTTCGAATCATTACATACAATAAGGCCACGCATACAACCTTTTGTGCCTTCAAATTTAGACTTATTTTAGAAGATGTGGAAATGTAGCGACATCTTTTTCTTTTGTTTAAAGAATCAAACACAGTTCTCCTTAACTGATGTTTGTATTATTAGCTCATGTGCAAGGCATGTGCACATTTTCTTCTGCTTGTAATCTTACAGGGCAACTGCTGGGCTACTCTCCAAATCCTATCAGTGGTGGGTTCCTCCTGGTTCGGCCCGGGATATGATATGACATTACCGAACTGATTCTCTTTGTTCAGGAGCTGGGCCCTCATGCCCCCCCACCCCCGTTATTCTTACCTTTTATTTGGCCCCGCCCCCAATCTATTGCTGCCACCCGAGTCCCAGCTGATCAGCTAGAAGGAAAAAAAACTGTTTAAACTCTTGCCGCAGGGCTTCAAAGGGCCGCCCTATAGCTGATCAGTGTTAAAAGGCAGTGTGGTGGTAGACCGGTGCCTCCAAAAACAAATGAGTAGACCGGTGCCTCCAAAAACAAATGAGTAGATCGGTGCCTCCAAAAACAAATGAGTAGACCGATGCCTCCAAAAACAAATGGGTAGACCAGTACAGCTCTGCAAGTAGTTAAAAGCCTGCTAGACCAGTACCTCTGCTAAATCCTAAAGAATTGTCACATGACCATCAAGCCACACCCACAAAATAAGCCACACCCACAGAACTGGTAGTAAAAATTTTTAGAACCCACCCCTGAATCCTATATTAGTTTGGAGAATGGATTTCTTCTAGCCAATGTTCATCAGTGAATAAGATGGTTCCAGATGGTTAAGTGGGACGTGGCATATCTTAAAAGAGTTACACAAGATCTGCACCTATTTCTAAAAGGAAATAAAATGTATTTTAAGTTTGGATCCCCAACAAGACTATGAAGTAAAACAGAACTAACAATTCACCTAAGACATTTTCATAAAGAAATTTTAATAAAAGATATGCCATTTTCTTTTTGCAGGTTGGTCTTTATCTTGTCACCATGTTTGAGGAAAAATTGTGAAAGGTAAAAAGAGGAAAGAAATTTAGAACAGAATGGAGGTGGAAATAATGTAGGATTTTGTGCTGCCAACACTATCTATTGTTTCTCACTAAGGGAAAAAATTATAATAGAAGTTCCTGTCATTATTCACAAAAATTTACAAAACCTCTTAATAAGTGTTTAGAGATGCAATGTTATTCCTTTGGCCAATGCAAGTCATGCCTTTCCTGTACTCTTGATTAATTTATTTTCTGTATGAACTTTGTTCTTCCACAGGTTTCCTTGCCTTAGTATCCTCTTCGAAGTGTAGACTATAGTAGACTCAGGTTTAACAAACAGATTGCCCCACTTTGCTGAGATAGAAGCTAGGTAACTCTCCAGTGTTTTATTTGCTGATTTTTTTTGGTGTGCGTGGTTTAGTTAGTAATAGGAAGAGGAAATACTGATCAAAGGTATAACCAAAAGTATTTATTTATTCCACCATTAGTTTCTTTAGCTAATTTATGTCAGTTCAGTAGATCCTTCCTAGTGTTTTTCTTTTGTAAAAGATACCTGTATATGCAGAGACCATCCTCCTCCCATTCTGATTCACCTGGCACAGATTTGCAAAAAATATAAGCAAGGTTGCAGTAACTAATTTTCGAGGAGTACAAACCTTGAGCAATCAAATCTTTTTGGAGGATTGCATTCACCTAAATATAGTTGTCTTCTTTGTATAGTTTTAACAGAATAACAGAGTTGGAAGGAACCTTGGAGGTCTTCTAGTCCAACTCGCTGCTTAAGCAGGAAATCCTATACCAGGGGTGTCAAACTCCTGTCATCATGGCATCACGTGACATATTGGGACTTCTCTCCCTTCACTAAACCAGATGTGGGCATGGCCAGTGCATGATGCATCCAGCCCATGGGCCAGGAGTTTGACAGGCCTGCTCTATACCATTTCAGACAAATGGCTGTCAAATCCCTTCTTAAAAACCTTTGGTGATGGAGCACCCACAACTTCTGAAGGCAACCCGTTCCATTGATTAATTGTTCTCACTGTCAGAAAATTTCTCCTTAGTTCTAGATCGTTTCTCTCCTTGATTGATTTCCATCCATTGCTTCTTGTCTTGCCTTCTGGTGCTTTGGAAAATAGGTTGACCTCCTCTTCTTTGTAGCAGCTCCTTAGATATTGGAAGACTTCTACCATGTCACCCCTAGTCCTTATTTTCATGAAACTTGTTGTTGTTAGTTGCAAAGTCATGTCTGATCCATTGCGACCCCATGGACAACATTCCTCCAGGCCGACCTGTCTCTACTATCTCTAGGAGTCCATTTAAGCTCATGCCAACTGCTTCAATGACTCCATCCAGCCACCTCATTCTCTGTTGTCCCCTTCTTCTTTTGCCCTCAGTAAGTCCTTCCTTCTCATTAGGTGGCCAAAGTATTTCAGTTTCACCTTCAAGATCTGGCCTTCTAAAGAGCAGTCAGGGTTGATCTCCTCTAGGACTGACCGGTTTGATCACCTTGCAGTCCAAGGGACTCGTAGGAGTCTTCTCCAGCATCATAGTCCAAAGGCCTCAATTTGGCACACAGCCTTTTTTATGGTCCAACTTTCACAGCCATACATTGCAACTGGGAAAACCATAGCCTTGACTATACACACTTTTGTTGGCAGGGTGATGTCTCTGCTTTTTAGTATGCTGTCTAGGTTTGCCATAGGTTTTCTATTTGCCAGGAATTGAGAGCCCCGGATGCCATTAAATAGACATACCCAATTTCTGCAACTGTTCTTCATATGTTTTAGCTCCAGTTTTTAGTTTGCTCGAGCAACAATCAGAATTTAAAAAGTGCAGGAGAAATATCAAATATCAGTAAGATCATTACAGAAATTTCAGAGTAAATGATAACAACAAGGAGGGGGCAGTTAACCAGATGAAGATGTGTTGGAGAGACGATGCCTACACTCATATAGCTAGATTTATGCAATTGCAATAGAGTCTCTCCAACAACAGGTGGCAACACAACCTATCTTATACTTCATTATATCCATTGATCTAAGCTAGCTTCTCTGTAACGTCCAATTAGTGAGTTTGGGGAAAGTGTGTCATTACAAAAAGAGGTTTCTAAAATGCAGTTCAGTATGCCAGATTGCCCCCCCCCCACACACACACACCCCAGCAATATGCATTTCAGCATGGCAAAAATAAATAAATAAATCCATGTCTAGGGATTGGAAAGAATTAGCAAGGGCAACAATTAACTGATCATGGGAGGATGGCAAGCAATGTTGATGTGAATAATGGCAACTGGCACTTTTAAATGTTTTGTGAAGAAATACTGAGCTCTAACAATGGATCAGACTTGTAGATATTCCTAGCAACACAGAAATCTAAAAAAGGAAGGCTCCTGCTGGAAACTAATATTAATAATAATAACTTTATTGTCATTGTATGTGTATACACAGTATACCCATACAACGAAATTCACTTAACATACAAAGACCAGGTCCAACACACATAACAATCCCCAAACACACTCCCACCCACCACAATTCCCCACCCCTAAACCACCCAAACATCCACAACAGACCAAGTAATGCTGTCCAACAGCTCACTGATGGTGGCCCTTTAGTTCATTGTTGAGTGCAATTATAGCTCTGGGATAAAAATTATTCTTAGGGAGTTTGAGACACAGAGTCATTATTTCATACATTCTTGCTTTTAAAGAATGTGGTAATAGTTCTATATTCCAATAATGATCAGACAATTTTTTAAAATGCTAGTTTACTTTGGGTTAGGGATCTTTTATCTTTTGTTATTCGGTCTGGTTTTTTTAATGTTTGCAAGACCGTGTGATTCTTCAAAAACAACAGAGGAATTAAAACAGTAGGAGGAAAATGTTTGCAATATATAATAAAAATATGTTTTTCCTAAGCCTCCAGCAGGATTTTTCTTTTCTTTTGCTATGGAGCCATAGAGCTTCTGAGAAATGAATAACTCTGCTGCAACCATTTCCTCTGTCCCAAAAGAAAATGAGGTGAGTTATAAACAAGGAGGTGTATTCCATCGGAAATTAAAACAGCTGGCAGAATCTCAGAGGGATGCCAGTGCAAACTCATATATCTTAAGGTGAGAGGCAATGCCTGTGGCTCCTTTCTCTGAGGCCTAGTTGAAGAGACAGATAGTTAATTTGCAGGATTCCAGTAAATATCACAAAATTGGAACTGTTACCTCCCATAAATAAAGCAAGAATAAAATTAGACTATTATGCATGATGCAGCCTAAAAGGAAATTTGCTGTTTTAACAATCACAGCACACAACTGTTGCATGTTCAGTTTGTAATCAAGTTTTTTTTTAAAAAAATGTATTTTTATTTAATAAATTTATAGGCTGTCCATCTCATACATTTGGTTTGGGGGGGGGAGGGTTAAGAATTAAAAGAGTAAAAGTAATAAAACAACCAAAATTAAAGATAACAAAAATAACATAAAAGTAGCAGCTGGGAATACTCATAAACACTCAAATTAATCATAAAATCATACTATTAGGGCCACAATTGAGGGCAAACACAGGTTTTTACTGCCTTGGAAAGGGCTAGTAGATTTGGGGTAATTTTAATTTCTGGGTAGGTGTTTTGGCCCGTCAGCGGCCTGTGCGGATTGTATCTGATTATGACAGCGAGGAGGCTGGTGTGGTGTTGCGCCAGCAGCCTGTGCAGCTGGCACTGGAGTCAGACAATGAGGAGGCTGGAGAAGATGTGGTGCCAGAGGCAGGGATTCAGCCAGGGCCTTCAGAACCTCCAGAAGCTCCTTTAAGTGAAGAGGACGAAGAGGAGGAGCCTCTTCTCGATGCGCAGAGTGGCCAAAAGGCAGGAGTGGCTCCTCAGGAGGAGGTCTCCTTGAGAGTAAGGCTTGGGGCTAATTGGTCACTCCCTTAGGCTATTTAAGGAGGAACGCCAACTGAAGCAATTTTGTAGGGAACTGTTCTGTCCCCTCCCTGCTTCAGGAGCCCAGACAAGCACACACACAAACAGAAGTGTACGAAAGTCGTTTATTCACCATTCATAAACAACAAGCTGGCAGCGAGCCCGGGAGAGATAAAGACAGCTGTTATTTTGAGTTGCCACGGCCAGTCCCTGATAAGGCTCTCCGGCATGTCCAAAAACAAACAGTCTTAAGGTTAGCAAACACTTATCTGATGCAGTACTTCAGGAAACAAGCAGCCAAGTTAATAATTTGTTCATCACAAAGCCAACAAGGTAAGGTCAGTTCCTTTTATACCTTGTGGGGCATTGGCTGTGTGACTCATCACCTCGTGCTCAGCCCCACCCACTCCTTTGCTGAGCCCGTCTCTCTGATCGTCGCCACCTGGGATTAATCCACTCCCTCTCCTCATTAACATCTGACTCAGAGGAGCTTTCCTCCTCAGGGCTTTCAGCTGGGGCCTGGGGTGGTGCCAAACCAGATGGGCCAGGAGAGGGGGGCCTTGCCTCCTCCTCCTCTTCAGTTTCGGAGGGTTCTTCCTCCAAAGGTCCGGGCTCGGGAGCCGAAGACACAACAGGAACAACTTTAGTTCACTCTACTTCATGTCTGGATTCTCTGCAAATTGCTTCTGGGCTTTCTGCCAACCTTAGTAAGATTGTGATTACTTTATCTTTGGTTTCTTGTAGGCTGTTAAGAAAGTTTATTAACAGCCTTTATTTTGAAAAAGACTGAGTTATTTTACTAAATTAAGTTTTGTACAAACTTTGTGTGTGCTGTATTCTTTGGAATCCATAGCTGGGGCAGAATAGTAGGTGAAGTTCCAGATGATGTTCACCATGACAGAAAGCTGTTCCCACTGAGTGCCAACAGGTGCACTTCCTTACAGATGGTACCTGGAACATTTCTCTCCTGCCAGCTCTAACAGGATGATAAACACAACTGGGGAGAGATGTTTCTATGAATAAAGTTTGTTCTCTATTTATATACAATAGCTTGCCTTGGTGGATTGATCCTTGGTAGCTCTTTGACTAGGCTATTGTTTATTGCTTGATTGTTTCAACTAAGAAACTGTGAGCATCTTAGACCAAGCTAACTCCAATAAGCCTATGGAATTCCTGGAAGTTTGACTCTCAGACAAATCAACCATCAACAGGCACGTGGAGAGAAACAATATCTACATTCCATTCAAAGGAGACAATAAAAAAGCTAAAAAAGAAACAAAAAGATCTCCTTGCTAGCAATCAACACCCAGGTAGACAGGGATTAACACTAAGATTACATCAGATAAACAATAATATAGTATATTAACAAAGAACAAATCCCATTTCCTTCTAGCATTGAAGATGTTACCTAGTCTGGTAATGAAACATCTGCAAGCAAACAACCAAGCTTAGAGAGCACCAGGACTCCCTAGTATATAGTATAAGTGATCATAAGCATTGACTTCTAATCCAGCAATGGGCACAACATGAAGCTATGGAAAATCTTTCCTAGCCACAGCTGTCTCTTGCCCATTGAGTAGGAGCCACAAGTCCAGGAGGATCCCTCAAATTGTGCACAGCATCTATTTAAGAGAGAACAAGAGATGCAAGGTCCTCCAAACCTAGGGATCCCTAAACTCGAATCCACTTAGTCTTACCAGGGGTGATCTAAAAATTGTTATTCTCCATTCAGGCACCCACAACCTTCTGACACTAAACCAAATTTGCTTGGCATCACTCAGATGGCTGAAGGTAGAGATACTGTACATCTGACTGAATATCATCTGTGTACTAATAATGCTATTGTTGTTAAACAGGAGAGGAAAGAGCACCAAGCCCTACAGCACCCCACATAGCAGAGGCCATGGACTGCACCTCTTCTCTCCTATCACCTCTGACTGGACCCTATCCTGGAGGAAGAGGATGATCCTGGAGGAAGGGAATGAACCAACATGGTTCCTTTTTACATATACTCTTCCAAACCTGCTATCTCTATCTTATGCCCATAACTTTCTTTTATTTAAATTAGGAACTTTGTTTTCCTAAATTTCATTCTTTTTAAATTTTCGAATCAGT
This sequence comes from Ptyas mucosa, assembly GCA_012654045.1. Classification (NCBI taxonomy): domain Eukaryota; kingdom Metazoa; phylum Chordata; class Lepidosauria; order Squamata; family Colubridae; genus Ptyas; species Ptyas mucosa. The sequence continues at coordinate 123,968 of WNWU01000057.1, read as the reverse complement.
CAAAATTTTGTTTTGACTGATTCAACATACATACATACATTTTGTTTCAGCTTTCTGTAGGAGCCTGGAGTCTGCGTATGTGTAAGAATTTTCCCTATCTTGGATGGCAAACCTCAGATAAGGAAGGTTATTTGCATGTAGACGCCAGGAAATGGCATTAGAAGATAAAGAGCTTAGCTTTGTAAATAAGGGAACAGGAGGGAAGGAAATGGGATATATGTGTGTTAGATTTTAACCATAGCTAAATATTAGTAAGTGCTTAAGCAAGCAATAAATGGTTAACTAAAGATTTTAGTTACCTGGAAGATTCTGTGAGCCAATGATATTCTGCCAAATATGCTGTAACTTGAAAGTAACATACTATATAATGTCACTATGTAAGACAATAAAGACTACCACATATCTTCTTAACCTTTGTGTGTGTGGTCATTCAACAGCTTTCTAGACTTTTTGTTCTGTCCCAGCTACGGACCCCAAAGAACGCAGCACACACAAAGTCCATTCAAACCTTAATTTACTGAATAAACCAGTCTTTTACAACAACGGCTGTTAATTAATTGCATTAACAGCCGCCAAGAATTCAAAAAATAATAACTGAAAACTTACTATGGTTGGCAGAATGCCCAGAAGCAATTTGCAGAAAGCTGATAAGATAAGCAATACAAGACACGAAGGTATGTGAACTAAGTTGTTCCCTGAAAATTGCTTCAGTCAGCGTTCCTCCTTAAATAGGCTAAGGGAGTGGCCAATTAGCCCCAAGCCTTACTCTCGAGGAGACCTCCTCCTAAGGAGCCACTCCTGCCTTTTGGCAGCTCTGCGCGCCCGTGCATTGAGAAGAGGCTCCTCCTCTTTGTCCTCTTCACTTAAGGGAGCTTCTGGAGGTTCTGAAGGCCCTGGCTGAATCCCTGCCTCTGGCACTACATCTTCTCCAGCCTCCTCATTGTCTGACTCGAGTGCCAGCTGCACAGGCTGCTGGCGCAGCACCACACCAGCCTCCTCGCTGTCTGAATCAGCTACTAGCTGCACAGGCCATGTATGGGCCACAACACTTTTAGACTTTTTGTCTAGGAATGTAAGAATAGTCTCTCCATTCAAGTTATTTATGTAAGCATTGAAGAGAACTAGATACAGGACTGGACTATATGATATTCAACTTAATACCTCACCTTTTTGTTTGTTTGATGAGGAACTTGTCAAGCATAGTTTTAGAGCTATTGTTAGCCATTTCAATTTTGTCATCTACTTTTTAAAGCACTGGTATGACTCAATAAATGAGACTGCTCATTTTTTTTCTGCTGAGGGCTGGACTATTAACAGATGAATCCAACAACTCTTTGTATCAGATAGCTTTCAATGCTGATAGCTCTTTGGCTAATTGCAAATGCCGTTTGAAGACCATCACGATGCATGTTCTAATGAATAATGTGCTAAATATGATACTAATCTTGAGGCTTTATATCATGTCAGTGGCAACTTCATGAGAGAATTGCCTTGATTTTTGTTTTTGTTTTGTTTTTGAGCAGATATGAAATACAGCATAACAGAGATTTAAATCAAGTGGGGAAAGTAGCAACCAAATGCTAAATCAATGATATTTGATTTTGAGCCAGAGGTGAACAAAAGCTAATGCAATCTGGGATCAAAATGATGATATCCCATTTCAACGAAGAATGGGAAAAAGAGAAAGAGAGAGCAGCCTTCTATAGTTTGTTTTATTATTTGAGTATCTCTGTTATGCTGTATTTTCATATCATTTGCATACAAACCGATAGATTTTTTTAAAAGGAAAGATTTGATTCCACAAAAGCAGTAGGGTATTATGCACTCTACACAAATCCATTAATACTGTCAATGCTGCAAAAGGAAGGTTAACAAATTGTCTTTCAAGGCACATGGTGTAATCACATTACTCAGCTGTATTTATTTGACTTCTGCTGGACTAAGTACTTGCAAACCATGCCTTTATTTTTCTTGAGAATCACAGTTTGAAAAATGAAGACACCCTTCTGAGTAAAGTCTTGTTTATGCATTCACCTGAAGTTCATTTTAAGGACACGGGCCAAACAAACTTTCCCTTCCCCTATGCATACTTTTCCATGCTCTTTCTATTCTGAATCTCACAATAGAGGAAGGCAAATTCTAAAAGAGAGAAGAACCTAACCTAAAATCTGTAATTAATGGGATTGAAGTAATGGGATTGATGTTGAGAGACAGCAAATTGTTTTTTTCCTGCATGAATCAGCTGATCCCAACCCAGCACTTTAGAGTTACGTAGTCTCTTTCAGTAAAATTTTCAACATTTGAGAATTCTTGGAGGAAAATATTGAGGGAAACTGAGGGGAAAAAAGACATTTTCTCCTCACATTTTTGGAGGGAGAACTTTTATGCCCCTTTGTATGCTATATATGTGTTAGGTGTTAATGCCTGATCTGTGGGCTCAGCGTTGTAAGGGTTAACTACCCAGGGACCACCTCACCCATTGACCACTCCTTACCTTCTGCTCCGCCTCCTGGGTACTTAAGGGTCCACCATGCGGTCCAGAGGGCAGTTGAGCCTTTGACCTACAAAGAAAAGACACAAATGAATAAATAACTGTTATCATCATACCCTCTCGTATGTTTGATTTATTGGGCTCGATCCTTGAACAATCCTTACAAATATGGTAGCAGAGGATGGTTGGAACTAGCCCAATCTGAGCACGAGGATGCCAGACAACCTCAACTTAAACGAAGAAAAGGACAGAATAAATACCCGAGCTTACAAGAAGAGAATGGAAGCTCTACAAATATCAACCGAACGCAAGCAAGCGGATACGCAGGAAATCGATGAAAGACCCGACTGCCCAGACTCTACAGACGGGTCGGAAGGAAGCTCATCCGAAACAGACGGTGAACCCGAGGGCGTACACTGCAAAAAGGATGACCTAAAGGAAAAACTACAGGCCCTGATAGACTCGACCACTAACAGATCCAACCTCGTCGCGGAACTCCGAAGCCTACTCGATGACTGCGGACCAGCGACGGAGGAGGAAGAAAAAAGAACGGGCCACAACAACGAGAATGCGGTAAGCGATAAAACTCTCTACCCCACAACATCGAGAGATGCCGAATTAGAATTCGCGCCCTCTCCCCGGCAGCCGTCGCGGCAATTGACGTCACCCAAAATGGCCGACGGCCAACCAACCAGGCCCCGGGGTTTAAAATCCATGGCGGGAACCGAGGCCTACCTCTACCGGGCCCAAGAAAACGACTACGAGACCCGAAACTACCCGAACGCTAGACCGACCAGCTCGCCTACCGAGCTTGAGGTGGACGAAGCCATCAAAACGCTTACCGCCGCTTTCGGGTCGAAAATAAAAATAATGGGATCCGACCCCAACATGCCTGGGGACCCAGGCAGGAACACCTATGAGCATGGGGGAGAACACGAGGGCCCGATAGGGAGATACGAGGAAGGAGCGTGGGTACAAACAATGGCGCACCACGCCAGAAGCCCCCCCATGCCTCCACCCGGTTACGCAACCGAACCGGGAAGAACAAACCGACCCTTAATGGATCAGGAGTGCCATCCGGGACGACCGGGACCATCGGCGGGCAGGGACTTCGGCCCGGGACCCGGATACTACCTGCAAGCCGAACCAGGCCGTCGAGACATTCGCCCGACTTTCGCGACCTTCCCAGCCTTTCCCGGCGGTGCGGCGGAACATCAGACCTCCCAAGCAGCGACCCGGATGATTTTCGGGCACCAGCAACCAACCCAAGCCGAGCCATCAACTCACCCCAACAGATGGAGCATCCTTCCAGGCGCAGCACCTACGAGCTCCTACCGCGGCGACTGCAGAGACGGAATGATCCTCGAGCATGCGCAGAACCGACCTGCAAATAAAAAAAGGGAGACTATAGAAGCAAGTCAGTACAGACTGACTCCAAGCATCCCACTGCCTTATTGCGAGTTCCCTTTTGACCTAAACCATGGACAGCAACTTCCAGTAAGTAGCATTTATCACAATTCAGGGACATTACCCAGTGACTTTCCTAGACTAAGGATAGATGGATCCAACTTCTTGGAGTGGAACCAGCAGTTTCAATTTGTCCTCCTAAAGGAACATTTAATATTTTTAATTACTGACCCACCAGAGAAGCCCTGGACTTTCCAACTAGACTGTATGCATCACAAGGCTTACTACTTGCTATTGGCCAGTATTTCCCCCAGCATATACCCTAGTATTAACCATAATTTGACTGTTTCTGAAATAATATCTATGTTACACAATCTATTTCACAGTAGGAGTATAGCCACCACAACTAGAATCACAAGGGAGTTTTACTCAGCTAGACTAAAATCAGGCGTGTCAATGAGTGAGCACATATTAGCGCTCAATGCCACTAGGGCAGAGTTAATCCAAAGGGGAGAAACAATAACAGAGGGGAGTTTGATAAGCGTGATTATTAATTCACTGGATCCAAGTTGGGACAGTTTTATCATGCAATTAGACAGCTCTAACCTAGGACGACTTACGCTAGATATGTTGACTAGCAAACTTATTGCAGAGGACAATTTGAGAAAAGACAGATCAATGATGCGCAGAGAGACCAAAACAAGCAAAAGAGTAGAGTTCCAGACCAGGGAACACAATGACACAGAATGCTTTAACTGTGGGTCCAAAAATCACTATAGAAGAGATTGTCCCAGGAACACGAGAGACGCGGGTCACTTCCACCACAGGGACAGAATAGAACATAGACCCAGGTTCACTGAAAGGCAGGCCGCGGAAAACAGATACAGGCGCAGGGACTCCCCCAACCCGAGAGATAGGAAGGGGAACAGAGATAGTTCCAGGGAAAGCTACAGAGGATCACTGAATGGGATGAGGGAACAAGACAATACGCAAGAGTGCATTAACAGAGAGAACGTGTGGCTCCTAGATTCAGGGGCCACAAATCACACGACTTACAACCAAAAACTGTTTACCTCATTCTCAAAAGAAAATTTCGCAATCAAAGTGGCCGACCAAAGTAACGTGCAAGTGACTGGGAAAGGCAGCGTTAACATTCAAGGGATAGGAAGAATAGAGGGGGTATTACTTGTCCCAGAGGTACCCTACAATATACTGGCCACGTTAAAATTGAGCAGAGAGACAGGGACCGAAATCATCTTGGGCGGGGGCATCGAGGGAGTCATCTTTGTTGCAGCTGCCATTGTATAAGATCTGCTGTTACCGGCCACCGTGAGAGGGTGTCCGGGTCATTGCTTTCTGGACAGCTGCCTGAGACTCCTCTCTACTGTCGTGAGAGGACAGTGGAGTCCGATTTGACCCCTGCTGAAATGGTGAACTCTCTCCCTTGGACTTTTTTAAAGCATCATCAGGAATCCTTGGCCTTTTTCCATCTACCCCAGACAGACTTTTGGAACCTTTTTGGATAGACTTTGGAACTCAGATGTACACATCCGCTGACCTCTTCGTACTGCGAGACTCCCCCCTCTCGCAGGCCTGGCCCTCTGTGTTATCGAGGGCCTATCTTGATGACGGGTTTTGGAACCCCGAGAGATGGCATGCAGCGAAGAGGGGGTTGAGGGGGTTTTTATCAAAATTTTTAAAGAAATTTTTAAGGGGATCGGGGAGGAGGGATGGGAATAAGGATTTTTTAAGGGGAACCGGGAGGAAGACCGAAGGGTTTGGGGGGGCAAACCCTTTAAGGTCAAAGCCAAGCCTGGCACAGGGGGACGGCTTGGAGGGCGCAAAACGAGGGATGGGGGGGAGGCTGGAGGACCACCCGAAGGAGGAAGTTGCCATCAGCACGGTAAATGGGAGGGGCAGATATGGCGGGAGTAGGGGACCATATCATATACGGGGGGCGCGCACTTGCTGTTTGAGAGCAATTGCATGCCCCGGTCCCCAAGACTCTACTCAGATACTCGGTGGCTTAGAGACTCAGGACCTGGGCCTCCGGCTGATGCTGTGCAATGCCAGGTCTGTGGTAAATAAGGCCCCCCTCATCTATGATCTTATACAAGAGGGGGGTGCGGACCTGGCAGCTATTACTGAGACTTGGTTGGGCCCGGAGGGAGGGGTCCCCCTGGTTGAGATATGCCCACCAGGTTTCAGAGCGTTCCATCAGCCGAGGGCCCAAGGGAGGGGCGGGGGGGTAGCGGTGATTATTAAAGAAGATCTCGGTGCGAGGGAATCCACTGTGCCACAGATAGCCGGATGTGAGACCCTCTTTGTGAGATGGGGCCTTGGGGTTCAGATGGGCCTGTTGCTTACGTACCTGGCTCCCTGCCGCGTGGCAACGGCCCTGCCCGAGCTGCTCGATGTGATAGCCGCAGTGGCAGTTGATACACCCAGGCTTATGGTTATGGGTGACTTCAATCTGCCATCTGTTGGTGAGACGTCTGAGATAGCTCGGGAGTTCATGGCTTCCATGACGGCCATGGACCTGACCCAGTTAGTTCATGGCCCCACTCACAGAGGGGGTCACACCCTGGACTTGATTTTTGTCTCTGGCCAGTGGCTGAGTGAGTCTGTTATAGGGGATATAGACATGGAACCCTTGTCATGGTCAGACCACTCCCTCCTTCGCCTAGATCTTCAAACCGCTACACCCCGCCGCAGGGAGGCGGAGCCGATAAGATGGGTCCGCCCCAGGCGCCTGATGGATTCTGATAGATTCCAGATGGAGCTTGGGCCATTTCCTGAGGTTCTGGCACACGACTCGGTCGGGGACCTGGTGGCGGCCTGGGATCAGGCCGCTAGCGGGGCCTTAGACCGAGTCGTGCCTTTGCGGCCTCTGACCCGATGCCGATCCCTCACGGCCCCTTGGTTTACTGAGGAGCTGAGGGAGATGAAGCGCCGGAAAAGACGCCTAGAGAGCGGTTGGAGGGCCAGTCTTGCTGAATCTGATCGAACACTGGTAAGGCTACATATTAAAGCCTACCTAGTGGCGATAAAAGCGGCAAAGTCTAATCACTTTTCCGCTCTTATTGCGTCATCAGAGAATCGTCCGGCGGCCCTGTTCAGGGTGACCCGCTCCCTGCTTCAATCGGGAGTGAGGGAGGACCCCCTGGAGGGCAGGGCTGAGGATTTCGGACGATATCTGTATGACAAAATCGCTCAGATCCGACGGGACTTGGACTCTGACTGGGTAGATCCGGGCGGGATGACGAGGAATAGTCTTGAGAGTGTTATCTGGGAGGAGTATGACCTTGTGACTCTGGATGACGTGGACAGGATTTTGGGGAGACTTAATGCGACCACATGTTTATTGGACCCGTGTCCCTCCTGGTTAGTACTGGCTTCCCGGGAGGTTACACGAGGCTGGCTCCAGGGAATTATTAACGCTTCGTTGAGTGAGGGATACTTCCCTGCCGCCTTGAAGGAGGCGGTGGTGAGGCCTCTCCTCAAGAAGCCCTCCCTGGACCCGGCAATATTGGCTAACTATCGTCCTGTCTCCAACCTTCGCTTTGTGGCGAAGGTTGTTGAGAGTGTGGTTGCACGACAGTTCCCACAATTCCTGGAGGAAACGTCCTATCTGGATCCGTTCCAGTCGGGTTTCAGGCCTGGTCACAGCACGGAAACGGCATTGGTCGCGTTGGTTGATGATCTCTGGAGGGCCCGGGACAGAGGTTGTTCCTCTGTTCTGGTCCTATTAGATCTCTCAGCAGCTTTTGATACCATCGACCATGGTATCATGCTGCACCGGTTGGAAGAGTTGGGGATGGGGGGCACCGTTTTACGATGGTTCTCCTCCTTTCTCTCCGACCGGTCGCAGTTTGTGTTGACAGGGGGGCAGAGGTCGACCTCGAGGCCTCTCATTTGTGGAGTGCCACAAGGGTCGGTCCTCTCGCCCCTTCTGTTCAACATTTATGTGAAGCCGCTGGGTGAGATCATCCGTGGTTTTGGGGTGAGATATCATCAGTACGCTGACGACACCCAGCTGTACATCTCCACCCCAGACCACCCCAACGATGCCCTTGAAGTGATGTCCCAGTGCCTGGAAGCTGTACGGATCTGGATGGGGAGGAACAAGCTCAAGCTCAACCCCTCCAAGACTGAGTGGCTGTGGTTCCCGGTTTCCCGATATAGCCAGCTGACGCCATCACTGACTATCGGGGGCGAGTCTTTGGCCCCCGTGGAGAGGGCGCGCAATCTGGGAGTCCTCCTGGATACGCAGCTGTCCTTAGAGGAACATCTGACAGCTGTGGCCAGGGGGACCTTTTATCAGGTACGCCTGATTCGCCAGTTGCGCCCCTTTCTTGATCGGGATTCCGTGTGCACGGTCACTCACGCCCTCGTCACCTCTCGCCTGGACTACTGTAATGCTCTCTACATGGGGCTCCCCCTGAAGAGCACCCGGAGGCTCCAACTGGTCCAGAATGCGGCCGCGCGGGTAATTACGGGGGCTACATGGCGCTCCCACATAACACCGCTCCTGCGCGAGCTGCACTGGCTCCCAGTGGTCTTCCGGGTGCGCTTCAAGGTGTTGGTTACCACCTTTAAAGCGCTCCATGGCATAGGGCCCAGTTATCTACGAGACCGCCTTCTGCCACTGACAACCTCCCATCGACCCGTGCGCTCCTACAGAGAGGGTCTCCTCGGGGTGCCATCAGCCAAGCAATGTAGGCTGGTGACCCCCAGGGGGAGGGCCTTCTCTGTGGGAGCTCCTACCCTCTGGAATCAGCTTCCCCCTGAGTTAAGAAAAATCCATGACCTCTGTGCCTTCCGCCGGGCCCTTAAAACATTTTTCTTCCAACAAGCCGGGCTGGCCTAAGCGAAGCCTTTTAAATGATTTTAAAGTGGGGTGTTTTTAAATTTCTGGGCCAAATTTAGATATTCTTTTAATTGGTTTTTAATTGTTTATATTATGTGTTTCTTACTTGGCTGTACACCGCCCTGAGTCCCCAGGGAGAAGGGCGGTATAGAAATCTAAAAATAAATAAATAAATAAATAAAATAAAATCTTCAAAGAAGGGAATGTGCGCTTAACTAGAGAGGGAAAGGACATTGGGAAAACCATAATTAGTGGAAATCTACCATATCTCCAAACAGATTTTGACAATTACCCGAGGGTAAACGTCAACACCCATAACACCGCAGAACACACACCACACTCTAGTGTAGGAAGTGACACTGAGGGGGCAGAGGAGACAAATCATGACATAGTACCCGACAAACAGAACACACAGCAAACAACAAACACAAAAAAGCCCTCATTAGGCAAACTGATCCATGATGAGTGCGCGCACCTTCTACACAGAAAACTGGGGCACAGTAGTTTTCCGGTTGTGCAAAAAATGGTCGATTGCTCTGAAGGATTAAAAGTCAAGGATTGTAAAAATTACCTGGAGTGTTCGGTGTGCAAGTGTTCTAAGCTAAAAGTCAAGGCCAGACCTAAGAAATCTGAACGCACCACTGAGTCTGTTTTCCAAATGGTACACATGGACCTGGTAGGACCCTTAAGGCCCTCTATTAAATACAAAAAAAGATTTTTCCTTACCATAGTGGATGATTTTAGTCGATACGGTTTCGTATACACCCTCAAACATAAACATGAGGTGTTCCAAAAATTTAAGGAGTTTTATAAAAAAATAGAGCTTCAGCACAACATAAGAATCAAACAAATAATGACGGATCGGGGATCCGAATTCATGTCTAGGGAATTCTCTCATTGGCTAAAGGCGCAGGGCGTATTAAGGTTCACGTCAGCTCCGTTCTCGCCTTTCCAAAATGGCGTCGTAGAGAAAAGGAACGGAACCCTACAGACTATGATGAGGTGTGTACTTGAAGATGCTGGACTAGGGCAGCACTTCTGGTCAGAAGCAGTCATATATTCCAATTATACGTTAAACAGATTATGGTGCAGCGTAATAGACAAAACGCCATACGAAATAATGTATAAGAGAAAGCCACAGATAGCCCACCTCCACATATTCGGAGTCACCGCTGACGTTCATATTCCCAAACAATTACGCAGAAAGGGAGATAAGGTTTCGAGAAGGTTAAAGTTTATGGGGTATGAACCAGGAACTAAAGGGTACAGGTTTATTGACAACAATAACAACTTCATTGTGTCACGCACTGCTGTATTCCACGAAAACGCCAACTGGTCGAGGATACACCTGAATGAGATACTCCCTGAAGGGAAACCCAACAGTTGTGACCATAACACAATAGAACAGGGCACTGAGGGAAACAATGATCCAGAGGGAATAAAAATAAAGAGTCAGAAAGTAGAGATCAAAGAGTGGAAAGAGAATCACCCTGACATCAAAATAGAATCACTATCAGAGAGGGAGGCTAGATATTTACACGACACGGAATCGCCACCGGAAAGACCAATTAGATCCAACAGAAATAAAACCCCAAAGAGACTAGAGGACTATGTGTTGTCACTACACACCATTCACACAACACCCAACAGTTACGAGGAAGTATTAAGATTGCCCAAGGAAGAAAGAGAAAGATGGGAGCAGGCAATGGAAAAGGAGATGAATAGTTTGCAAGATTTAAATGTGTACACACCAGCTAAGGCCCCAAGTGATAAGATCACCATAGGTACCAGATGGATATACAAGATAAAATCACTAGAGGGCGGTAAGACACTATACAAAGCTAGATTGGTAGCCCAGGGGTTCGCACAACGTTTTCCCGAAGACTACACAGACACATATTCGCCCACAGTCAGGGCGGAAAGCGTAAAATGTGCATTAGTGATAGCTTCGATTTTAAATTTAGAGGTACACCAATTCGACGTGCAGACCGCATACCTGCATGCTGAACTGGATAAGGAGATTTATGTCAGGGCACCACACAGCAAGAACACACACAAAGGGGAGACTTGGTTACTGAACAAAAGCTTATACGGTCTAAAACAATCCGGTAAAAGATGGTATGAGTGTTTGTCCAAAACATTAAGATCAATGGGTTTCAAAGCCACCTCGGCGGACAATTGTTTCTTCATCAAGAAAATGGGTAACTCTGTTGAATATGTTCTTGTGTATGTCGACGATATATTGTATATCAGTGACCAAACCAACAAATGCGAAGTCTTCGCCAATGAGTTAGGAAAACACTTCTCTTTAAAGACATTGGGGAAGGTTGATAAGTACCTGGGAGTACAAATCACTAAAACTAGCAAGGGTTTCAAACTATCGCAAAAGGAAAAAATATTGGAATTATTACATAAATGCAACATGTTTGATGCGAAACCCTGTGAAACACCCATGCAGCCAGACTTCCTAAAGGGCATGCATGACGAATCTGAACCTTTCAAGGACGACACATTATACAGATCCATAATAGGATCCTTATTGTATATATCAAATTGGACTAGGCCCGACATTGCATTAACCGTCAACCTTCTATCCAGACACGTTGGCAAACCTACCACTTATCACTGGGATGCCATAAAAAGATTACTTAAGTACTTGAAACACAGTGCCGATGCATTTTTATGTCTAGAACCAGAACGTACTAACAAACCAGTGTTAACTTG
>WNWU01000057.1:93152-112466 GCA_012654045.1 Ptyas mucosa | reverse complement strand
GTCATCTAGAGGGGGATTTGTTAGGTGTTAATGCCTGATCTGTGGGCTCAGCGTTGTAAGGGTTAACTACCCAGGGACCACCTCACCCATTGACCACTCCTTACCTTCTGCTCCGCCTCCTGGGTACTTAAGGGTCCACCATGCGGTCCAGAGGGCAGTTGAGCCTTTGACCTACAAAGAAAAGACACAAATGAATAAATAACTGTTATCATCATACCCTCTCGTATGTTTGATTTATTGGGCTCGATCCTTGAACAATCCTTACAATATGATTGACCCACAGCTCAAATTAGCTCAAGTCTTTGTGAAAATGATTCCCTTATTCTTCTTGAAATTTTTAAATCCGTCTCCCACTGTGTCTATCATTTACAATGCAAACTCAGAAGGGTTTTGCTTTTCCTCATTTTCAAGAAACTATTCTAAGATGATTTTAGATAATTCACCAGAGGTTTCAGCATTTTAGCTCTAGAAATTTAGTCCTTATTAGTGTACCATAGTCCTTATTATCTTCAGTTTATTGAGGAAAAGTTAAGATGCTACTTGATGGCTCAACACAACATCATTCAGATTGACTTTTCTTAGGCTGATAATTGAAAACCCAAGACTACAAAACTACCAAAAAAAAACCCCTACAAGACTCAGAACACAAAATACAAGGACACAACCTTGTAGATGACCCTCACTCTGTCAAGGACCTTGGAGTACTCATATCTAATGATCTAAGTGCCAAAGCCCACTGTAACAACATTGCCAAAAAGGCATTAAGAGTTGTAAATCTAATCTTGCATAGCTTTTTCTCCAGTAATATCACACTACTAACCAGAGCATACAGAGCATTTGCTAGATCAATTCTTGAATACAGCTCATCTGTCTGGAACCTACACTGCATATCGGACATTAATACAATCGAACGTGTCCAGAAATATTTCACAAGAAGAGTCCTCCACTCCTCTGCTCACAACAAAATACCTTATGCAACCAGACTTGAAATTCTGGGCCTAGAAAACATCTTTGGTATGACTTAAGCTTGGCTCATAAAATTTTCTGCTACAATGTCCTATCTGTCAATGACTACTTCAGCTTCAACCACAACAATACACGAGCACATAATAGATACAAACTTAAAGTGAACCGCTCCAAACTCTATTTCAGAAAATATGACTTCAGCAACAGAGTGGTCAATGCCTGGAATACACTACCTGACTCTGTGGTTTCATTCCAAAACCCCCAAAATTTTAACCTAAGACTGTCTACTATTGACCTCACCCCATTCCTAAGAGGTCTGCAAGGGGTGTGCATAAGAGCACCAGTGTGCTTACCATCCAGGGGTGAAATCCAGCAGGTTCTGAAGAACCGGTAGTGGAAATTTTAAGTAGTTTAGAGAACCGGCAAATACTACTTCTGGCTGGCTCCAGAGTGGGGTGTGAATGGGGATTTTGCAGTATCCTTCCCCTGGAGTGGGGTGGGAATGGAGATTTTGCAGTATCCTTCCCCTGCCGTGCCCACCATGCCATGCCCACAAAACCAGCAGTAAAAAAAATTCGATTTCACCACTGCTACCGTCCGTGTCCTAATGTTTTCCCCATTTGTATCTATTTTATGTATTCAATTCATGCTTATACTTATATAAATTACCTTATTGTTCTTGACAAATAAATAAATAAATAAAAATATTTCCAATATAAAAAGAAAACCATAGTTTTTAAATTTTCAATAATTTGCAGCCTTTGAATAATGCCTTAAATTTACTATCTATATTGGTTTGTCTCTCTTTTCATAGTGGTAGGACTAATTCTGGATTTGCAAAGTTTTATTTTTCTACATTGGTATTCAGGTGTATGGTGAGCTAAGCCACTATCTGATGCTTCTGGTTGTCTAGGAAGGCTCCACTTTCTGCTGCCTTTATTTCTATACTTTACATTGTGCATTGGTTCCAAAACTTCACTTACGATTATTGTTATTGCTACGTTTTAAATACACATTACCAGAATATTGTATTGCCATTGTATAAGATCTGCTGTTACCGGCCACCGTGAGAGGGTGTCCGGGTCATTGCTTTCTGGACAGCTGCCTGAGACTCCTCTCTACTGTCGTGAGAGGACAGTGGAGTCCGATTTGACCCCTGCTGAAATGGTGAACTCTCTCCCTTGGACTTTTTTAAAGCATCATCAGGAATCCTTGGCCTTTTTCCATCTACCCCAGACAGACTTTTGGAACCTTTTTGGATAGACTTTGGAACTCAGATGTACACATCCGCTGACCTCTTCGTACTGCGAGACTCCCCCCTCTCGCAGGCCTGGCCCTCTGTGTTATCGAGGGCCTATCTTGATGACGGGTTTTGGAACCCCGAGAGATGGCATGCAGCGAAGAGGGGGTTGAGGGGGTTTTTATCAAAATTTTTAAAGAAATTTTTAAGGGGATCGGGGAGGAGGGATGGGAATAAGGATTTTTTAAGGGGAACCAGGAGGAAGACCGAAGGGTTTGGGGGGGCAAACCCTTTAAGGTCAAAGCCAAGCCTGGCACAGGGGGACGGCTTGGAGGGCGCAAAACGAGGGATTGGGGGGAGGCTGGAGGACCACCCGAAGGAGGAAGTTGCCATCAGCACGGTAAATGGGAGGGGCAGATATGGCGGGAGTAGGGGACCATATCATATACGGGGGGCGCGCACTTGCTGTTTGAGAGCAATTGCATGCCCCGGTCCCCAAGACTCTACTCAGATACTCGGTGGCTTAGAGACTCAGGACCTGGGCCTCCGGCTGATGCTGTGCAATGCCAGGTCTGTGGTAAATAAGGCCCCCCTCATCTATGATCTTATACAAGAGGGGGGTGCGGACCTGGCAGCTATTACTGAGACTTGGTTGGGCCCGGAGGGAGGGGTCCCCCTGGTTGAGATATGCCCACCAGGTTTCAGAGCGTTCCATCAGCCGAGGGCCCAAGGGAGGGGCGGGGGGGTAGCGGTGATTATTAAAGAAGATCTCGGTGCGAGGGAATCCACTGTGCCACAGATAGCCGGATGTGAGACCCTCTTTGTGAGATGGGGCCTTGGGGTTCAGATGGGCCTGTTGCTTACGTACCTGGCTCCCTGCCGCGTGGCAACGGCCCTGCCCGAGCTGCTCGATGTGATAGCCGCAGTGGCAGTTGATACACCCAGGCTTATGGTTATGGGTGACTTCAATCTGCCATCTGTTGGTGAGACGTCTGAGATAGCTCGGGAGTTCATGGCTTCCATGACGGCCATGGACCTGACCCAGTTAGTTCATGGCCCCACTCACAGAGGGGGTCACACCCTGGACTTGATTTTTGTCTCTGGCCAGTGGCTGAGTGAGTCTGTTATAGGGGATATAGACATGGAACCCTTGTCATGGTCAGACCACTCCCTCCTTCGCCTAGATCTTCAAACCGCTACACCCCGCCGCAGGGAGGCGGAGCCGATAAGATGGGTCCGCCCCAGGCGCCTGATGGATTCTGATAGATTCCAGATGGAGCTTGGGCCATTTCCTGAGGTTCTGGCACACGACTCGGTCGGGGACCTGGTGGCGGCCTGGGATCACGCCGCTAGCAGGGCCTTAGACCGAGTCGTGCCTTTGCGGCCTCTGACCCGGTGCCGATCCCTCACGGCCCCTTGGTTTACTGAGGAGCTGAGGGAGATGAAGCGCCGGAAAAGACGCCTAGAGAGCGGTTGGAGGGCCAGTCTTGCCGAATCTGATCGAACACTGGTAAGGCTACATATTAAAGCCTACCTAGTGGCGATAAAAGCGGCAAAGTCTAATCACTTTTCCGCTCTTATTGCGTCATCAGAGAATCGTCCGGCGGCCCTGTTCAGGGTGACCCGCTCCCTGCTTCAATCGGGAGTGAGGGAGGACCCCCTGGAGGGCAGGGCTGAGGATTTCGGACGATATCTGTATGACAAAATCGCTCAGATCCGACGGGACTTGGACTCTGACTGGGTAGATCCGGGCGGGATGACGAGGAATAGTCTTGAGAGTGTTATCTGGGAGGAGTTTGACCTTGTGACTCTTGATGACGTGGACAGGATTTTGGGGAGACTTAATGCGACCACATGTTTATTGGACCCGTGTCCCTCCTGGTTAGTACTGGCTTCCCGGGAGGTTACACGAGGCTGGCTCCAGGGAATTATTAATGCTTCGTTGAGTGAGGGATACTTCCCTGTCGCCTTGAAGGAGGCGGTGGTGAGGCCTCTCCTCAAGAAGCCCTCCCTGGACCCGGCAATATTGGCTAACTATCGTCCTGTCTCCAACCTTCGCTTTGTGGCGAAGGTTGTTGAGAGTGTGGTTGCACGACAGTTCCCACAATTCCTGGAGGAAACGTCCTATCTGGATCCGTTCCAGTCGGGTTTCAGGCCTGGTCACAGCACGGAAACGGCATTGGTCGCGTTGGTTGATGATCTCTGGAGGGCCCGGGACAGAGGTTGTTCCTCTGTTCTGGTCCTATTAGATCTCTCAGCAGCTTTTGATACCATCGACCATGGTATCATGCTGCACCGGTTGGAAGAGTTGGGGATGGGGGGCACCGTTTTACGATGGTTCTCCTCCTCTCTCTCCGACCGGTCGCAGTTTGTGTTGACAGGGGGGCAGAGGTCGACCTCGAGGCCTCTCATTTGTGGAGTGCCACAAGGGTCGGTCCTCTCGCCCCTTCTGTTCAACATTTATGTGAAGCCGCTGGGTGAGATCATCCGTGGTTTTGGGGTGAGATATCATCAGTACGCTGACGACACCCAGCTGTACATCTCCACCCCAGACCACCCCAACGATGCCCTTGAAGTGATGTCCCAGTGCCTGGAAGCTGTACGGATCTGGATGGGGAGGAACAAGCTCAAGCTCAACCCCTCCAAGACTGAGTGGCTGTGGTTCCCGGTTTCCCGATATAGCCAGCTGACGCCATCGCTGACTATCGGGGGCGAGTCTTTGGCCCCCGTGGAGAGGGCGCGCAATCTGGGAGTCCTCCTGGATACGCAGCTGTCCTTAGAGGAACATCTGACAGCTGTGGCCAGGGGGACCTTTTATCAGGTACGCCTGATTCGCCAGTTGCGCCCCTTTCTTGATCGGGATTCCGTGTGCACGGTCACTCACGCCCTCGTCACCTCTCGCCTGGACTACTGTAATGCTCTCTACATGGGGCTCCCCCTGAAGAGCACCCGGAGGCTCCAACTGGTCCAGAATGCGGCCGCGCGGGTAATTACGGGGGCTACATGGCGCTCCCACATAACACCGCTCCTGCGCGAGCTGCACTGGCTCCCAGTGGTCTTCCGGGTGCGCTTCAAGGTGTTGGTTACCACCTTTAAAGCGCTCCATGGCATAGGGCCCAGTTATCTACGAGACCGCCTTCTGCCACTGACAACCTCCCATCGACCCGTGCGCTCCTACAGAGAGGGTCTCCTCGGGGTGCCATCAGCCAAGCAATGTAGGCTGGTGACCCCCAGGGGGAGGGCCTTCTCTGTGGGAGCTCCTACCCTCTGGAATCAGCTTCCCCCTGAGTTAAGAAAAATCCATGACCTCTGTGCCTTCCGCCGGGCCCTTAAAACATTTTTCTTCCAACAAGCCGGGCTGGCCTAAGCGAAGCCTTTTAAATGATTTTAAAGTGGGGTGTTTTTAAATTTCTGGGCCAAATTTAGATATTCTTTTTAATTGGTTTTTAATTGTTTATATTATGTGTTTCTTACTTGGCTGTACACCGCCCTGAGTCCCCAGGGAGAAGGGCGGTATAGAAATCTAAAAATAAATAAATAAATAAATAAAAAATATAAGATTAACTAAATTTATCATAAATATTTATGACTCCTCCTGTAATTTTAGCTGATTCTCTGGCATTGGCATGTCAAATTTTTCAACTTTCAATTTCCAAACATCAGAGGTGCTCAAAAGTTGTGCCATGCCTTGGGGATTGTAAATATATTTTGGTTATTTTAATATAATTTAGATGTGCTTGGTAAATAACTACATACATATCATAACTTTTTAACAATAGATAGAACACTTTACAGTTGTCCAAGACAATTAGTATGCATGCCAGAATCTATCAAAACAGGAACTGTAGGAGCCATATTGAATCCTTGACATTAAATATTAAAGGAATAAAGAACTTTGCTGGTGTGATAGGATGGCTGCTATATATTGAAATTTCAGCATATTAGCTCGTTTTTTTGATATACAGGATGTGGTAATGGCCTTGATATTCATTTGTGGCTTGACAGCCGGAATGTTACAAATATATTGGGAAGATGGAGTGCATTACAGGATTTCTATCATGTAAAATGACAGGCTTGTGTTTAAAGTAATCTCTCTGACTTCTGGCATCCATTTTCTTCTTCCCAAGTTAAACATTTTCTAAAATGGCTTTGTAATCTCAGATAGCATCCATTTGATGCTTTCTTCTCCGTCTTTTAAGATCCTGCTCATACAATGTGATGTATAATATTATATTTGTCAGGGATATCACATGCAATTTTTGTTTCATATGGGTTTCACAACTCAGGGAATAAAATGTGGCAGTTAGTTATATTAACTTGTACTTCCCCCCCAAATGAGTAATAACATATCAAGGACCTGCAAATTATAAACTTCTAAGTCTTAGAAGTTGGGAGAGGAAAGAGCAGTTGAAAATAATAAATTAGAAGAAAATGGATTGTTTTTTCTTTAAACAAATGATTTGTCTCCTTCTTTCATACCAAGAGAGAGAGAGTATTACTATACTTCAAAAATAAAAAATAAAAAAATTAGGCAAGCATTTGTACAACCCTTGCTGTATTCTGTAAGAGTTAAAATTGTCCAGAAACACTGAATATACAGATAGGCCAATTGCTCATAACAATCATGGTTAATGTATTCTTCTCCACTATATTCCACCTTCCTGTTAAATTTGTATGCCTGCCTGCCTGCTTGTCTCCAATCACTGTGGTAGAATAGGGAGAAAAGAATAATTTGAAATCTGAGGAGAATGGTAAAAACCACTGATAATGTTTGGGGTTCTAAATTTCTGATATCTTGTGTCATTCACTTTTGCCACACAGAGGTGCTTCCCCAACAATGTAGCTGTTAGGTCAGAGGTGGGTTTCAGCAGGTTCTGACCAGTTCTGGAGAACTGGTAGCAGAAATTTTGAGTAGTTTGGAGAACTGGTAAATACCACCTCTGATTGGCCCCACTCCCATCTATTCTCTGCCTCCTAAGTCCTAGCTGATTGGGAGGAAATGGGGATTTTGCAGTAACCTTCCCCTGGAGTGGGGAGGGAATGGAGATTTTACAGTATCCTTTCCCTGGAGTGGGATGGGAATGGAGATTTTACAGTATCCTTCCCCTGCTACGCCCACCAAACCACGCCCACCAAGCCACACCATGCCATGCTCACAGAATTGGTAGTAAGAAAATTTGAAACCCACCACTGTGTTAGATCATTACATAAAATTATTGCACCAAAATGGAAGAGTTTTGCAGCTATGTCCTAATTATTGTGGACAATAATTTTGTGTTCGATTATGCTTTCATCTTAAAATAGGAGTGCTCTTGGCTGTTACTTCATGCCTCTATTCCACTGCTCTAGGAAGACCCTTGTGTGCTATCAGATGTTTCAGATAAATTTGTTGGAAGAAATTCATTGTGATATGCAAAAGTAAATTGACGGTTCATAATATGTTGTTAGGCGAACTTTTGAATTATTGGAAAGACTCCATAAGACAATGGCAATGACCAAGATCTAAGCAGTAGCTTAATAGTAATGGAAGCCTCCAAACATTCACCCCCTTGTGAAAATAATTTGTCTAGAGCCTTCATTGTTGATGGAGTCTGACAATCTACCGAGTGATACAGAGAATTATGTTCCTGCCAGAATGTCAGAAATTTATCTCCAAGCTACATTTTCCTATCCCAAAGAAGTGTTAAACTGAATTGACACATCAGTTTGTCGGGGCAACGGAATGAACATTTGCATTTATCACTGTCAGAGTCTACTTTCTTAGAAGAAATAAGGCCAAGGGGCAACTTCCTTGTTTGCACTGAGCAATAATTCTGAGGAATTATTTTTCCCCCTTTTGGCTGCATGGCTTTTTCCTCTCTTTTTGATTGCATACAGCTATTCTCAATGCAACAGATTGGTCTCTCTTATTATGAGCACAGAGTTCCCAAATGAAACTTAAAATCAACATGGAGTTTCTATATGGGCATTCTATAATGAGGTCAAATGAGGTGTGACTTCTTAATCATTGACATCAGGATTATTCTTCTAATTAGTTATTGGTGCTCTATTTTTTTTTTTATTCTACAGGTCTTACACTATTTGTAGAAATGTGATAGAAAATGCAATGCACTGTACATTTCAGAACCTATGGGACAGTATTGTTTTATCTACATTTCAAATGTGGAAGTACATGACGGGATACCTAACAACATGTTATTCTTTTAGGCATAAATGTTTAGCTTCAATTATGGTAGATATTAGTTTCTGGGGCTAGTTAAAAAAGAAGACATTGCTCTTAGTAGTAGCTGTACCGTCTTTCTCCCTGGTATGCTTTGATTGGAAACATTAGGGACCTAAGAAGGGGTATGTATGTATGTATATATGTATTCATGTTTGTATGTATGTATGTATTTATTTAGTAAACATTAGGAATCTGTTATTAATCATATAACTTCACTGTTGTAATTGTTATTTGCTGCAAAGATCATAGTTGGTTATAAATGTTTTAAACACCTGCCCATACACATACATATTAAACATGAAAATACACTATTATTTTTATGAGAAAGTAACATTTATCTTTCAGTTTATTTTATTTCGGTTTAATGAGCTATGTATTCAATATGATCACATCATGTAACATGATAATTAGAATCATATTACAGCAGACTGCAGATAGGGGATTTATTCTTCCCTATGTAAAATGAGGAGGAGGAAGAGGAGGAAGACTTTTTTTTTTAAAGAAAATGAGCATAATGTGCCTATTGGAGAATTTTTAAAATGTGATCCCACTCTGAATCTTCTGACTCAACCACATGATGCTGCTTTTGAATGTATATATCTCATCTGCTGATTTTTCAGAAAGTATTCTATATTGAACTAGCTTTCTTCGAAAGGAGAGTGCTCTGAAATATTTGCACTGGCCAGGAGTATTTTTTAGTCATTTGATGTAGAAGATTGCATTTGGACATTTTCTTCCCAATACTCTTTGTTCCAGGGAAAATTATCATTTAATTCATCTCCTGCCACAGTTGTAGGGATAACACAGAGAAATACCTAGAGAGTCTGGAAATTCAGGCACAGAGCAGTTTAGGATGATGTGCCTACCCTGTAGTTAATCTTTGTCTTGCTTTTTTAATAATCGGCCTTTGAATAGCTTTATTGAGTCTTGCACTTTTGGTAGCAATGGAATGCTGATGCCATAAAATTTAATCTCTCAGCATTTTTAGTATGAAGTAGTTTTGTTTTTTGGATTGGTCTCCTTGGTTTTTGTTTTGCTTCATCTGCTCCAAATAAAGGCAAATGTTGAAAATAAAACTCTCTGTTTCTAAAAGCCTCCATAGTTTCAGTTTTTACTGAAGGCAGTTGATTAAAAAACCCAAAAAGAAAGTCACCATCCACAATCTTTTTAAGGAATGTTGTGTCATCATCAATGGGTTGGAACATTTTATGTCTGTTGATGAGAAAAACTACAGATTGGTAGTGCTGTTTTCTGATTTTCTAATAAGTGCAAGACATAAATGGAATTAAAGTGAGCAACCCTGTCTATGACTTTCACATGGTCTCCATGCCCCATTTTTGCATCATGGATCCCCCCCACCCCTGAAATTTAACAATAAGTCACTGATGGTGGGGCTCATTAATAAGAACAATGAGTCTGCTTATAGAAAGGAAGTACAAGGGCTGACATTGTGGTGTAAAGAAAATAGTCTTTCACTTAACACCAAAAAAACTAAAGAACTTATATTTGACTTCAGGAGGATAGGAGATGTACATTTACCATTGTACATAAATGGTGAGGAGGTGGAGAGGTTGGTAGTTTTAAATTTCTGGGCATTTGTACCTCGGAGGACGTCTCATGGGCTATAAATGCTAACATGTTTGTGACAAAGGCACAGAAGGGGCTGTACTTCCTGAGAATGCTCAGGAAGATAAATCTATCTCAGCATCTACTTCTGGTCGCAGCACCATTTAGAGTGTCCTGACATACAGCATTCTTGCATGGTATGGGAGCAACTCTTCAGCGGACAAAAAAGCTCTACAGAGAATAATTAGAACTGCCCAGAATATCATCAGGCTTCAGCTACCAGTCCTGGACGACATATATTATACATATTATTATATTTATTATATTTATATACCACTCTACTCCCGGGGGACTCAGGGCGGTGTACAGTCAAATGATAAAATACATATAATACAAATATTTTAAAGATTGATTAAAATACAATTAAATAATTTGGTCTTAAACCTAAAATTAAAACTCTAAATTTATGAGATTAAGATCTAAGAATTTAAGAGCAGTTTTAGAAGAGGTTAGTCCAGGCCAGCCTGCTGGAATAGAAATGTCTTGAGGGCACGGCGGAAAGCGCGAAGATCCGGGATTGTCCGTATCTCCGGGGGGAGCTTGTTCCACATGGTGGGTGCCCCCACAGAGAAGGCTCTCCCCCTGGGGGCCATCAGTCGACACTGTTTGACCAACGGCACCTTGAGAAGCCCCTCTCTATGGGAGCGTACTGGTCGGTGAGAGGGTAATGGTGACAGAAGGCGGTCTCGAAGATACCCCGGTCCTAAGCCATGGAGCGTTCTAAAGGTGGTAACCAAAACCTTGAAGTGCAGCCGGAAGCTCACGCAGGAGGGGTGTCACATGGGAGCGCCACGTCGCTCCCATAACTATCCGTGCGGCTGCATTCTGGACCAACTGGAGCCTCCGGGTGCTCTTCAAGGGGAGCCCCATGTAAAGAGCATTGCAGTAGTCCAGGCAGGAAGTGACAAGGGCATGAGTGACCGTGTTTAATGAGTCCCGATTCAGAAAGGGGCGCAACTGGCATATCAGGCGAACCTGATAAAAAGCCCTTCTGGCCACAGCCATCAGGTGTTCTTCTAAAGATAGCTGTGAGTCCAGAAGGACACCTAAGTTGCGAGCCCTCTCCGTGGGGGCCAATGACTCGCCCCCAATAGTCAGCGTTGGCACCAACTGACTATATCAGGATGTCAGAACCACAGCCACTCGGTCTTGGATGGGTTGAGCCTGAGTCTGTTCCTCCCCATCCAGATCCGTACAGCCTCCAGGCACCGGGACATCACTTCAAGGGCATCATTGGGGTGATCTGGGTGGAGATGTACAGCTGGGTGTCATCAGCATACCGGTGGTACTTCACCCCGAAACCATGGATGATCTCACCCAGCGGCTTCACATAAATGTTGAACAGAAGGGGCGAGAGAACTGATCCCTGTGGTATCCCACATATAAGGGACCTTGGGGCCGATCTCTGCCCCGCTGCCAACACCGGTCAGAGAGAAAGGAGGAAAACCATCGCAACACGGTGCCCCTCACTCCCAACTCTTCCAGCCAGTGCAGCATGATACCATGGTCGATGGTATCAAAAGCCGCTGAGAGATCTAATAGGACCAGGGCAGAGGAACAACCCTTGTCCCGACCCCTCCAGACATCTTCGAATCTCGCTGTTTGAGGAAGTTGCATAAGATTCTCAGAGACTCTTCCTATCCTGCTTACAATTTTTTTGGACTGTTGCCTTCTGGCAGAAGATACAGAACAATTAAAACTAGGACCACACATTTTCTGAATTGTTTTTATCCCAGAGCTTTATAATTGCATTCAACAATGAACTAAAGGGCCACCATCATTGAGCTGTTGGACAGCATTACTTGGTCTGTTGTGTGGATGTTTGGTGGTTTAGGAGTGGGGAATTTGTGGTGGATGGGAGTGTGTTTGGGGATTGTTATGTGTGTTGGACCTGGTCTTTGTGTGTTAAGTGAATTTCATTGTATGGGTATACTGTGTATACACGTACAATGACAATAAAGTTGTTGTTGTTGTTGTTGTTGTTGTTATTATTATTATTATTATTATTATTATTATTATTATTATTATTGATGAATGACAAAGTCATTTCTAGTCTTTCTGGGGATAGGAAACAGAAATGATATATAAGCCATAAAAAAGTAGCATGGATCCTTCTATATGGTTTTCATGACACTGACATGGAAATGTATTGCAACTGCTTTTCTCTGGAATGCTCTTTTGACTTCATAGGTTAGCACACAGCCCTCAGAATTCTTGTGATCTTTCTAGATAAAGCCACTTAGCTCATAACACATCTCCCCTAAACTGCACTCAACAACCCTCAGAAATTGTAGTCAGCCTACTTGTGAAATATAGTTGTTTGGCCTACTCTTTTGCCCCCAAATGTAGAGAAATAAAACAAACTTCATGGTAGCTGAAAGATTGCCAGCTTGAGCTATATACTGGATACCTGTTCTAGAAGGTGCTTCCAAAATTGTTCTACAGAACATTAAAACTACCGCTCTTGTTTTTAGTTCTTTATAGCTATCCATAAAAATCTATATAAATATCACTGTTATTATGTACATAAAATGGAGATCTATAACTGTATTGCTTTCCTATAATGCCAAGATTTATAACTATGGGATGACTCACCACATGTCAGTTAGCCAGAAAGTGCACTCTGATAAGAACAAGATGTTGCAGATGTTATTGAAAAATGATATCTTTATGTCTAATTCAGTTTACAAGAAGGAGGTGAAATGGTACATTGTTGCTCTGGGAAAAAATGATGGGAGAGAAATGAAAGACAACAGCTGTTGTGGAAAGATTGCAGATAGTGAAAGAAGCAACAGGGGACCTAGAAGAAAAAAGTGAGCCAAATTTGTTTTATAAGCAATATAGGGCTTAGAGAAGAGAAGGAGGGAGGGAAGAAGGTTAATCTTATGCCGCATGTCATTTTAACATTGCAGAATAAATTCTGTATCTTCTGAATTTTCAACAATAGCAGCTACTTACCATGTTATTCATGGTACTCGAAGAAAAATGGTAAAAGGCTTTCTGATGTTTTCTTATTTATCTGATCTTTACGGCTGCCCATCTGATAGCATGTCCACGATTTCCCCAGTTTAATGTGAGTCAACCCAATTCAAATATTATTCTAAGGTGCCTAATGGTTTGACCACTAGAGTGGTCAAACTCTAGTTCTCATCAGCCTTGGTTCAGCAAATTGTGGAGAATAACAGGAGTTGCAGTTGTAGGCATTTGGTACAAGCTAGGATGATGCCACATACATCATAATGTCACTAGGAAAATGAAATGAATATTTCAGTTTGTGTTGTTTACCTGATATCATGACAGTTAACTGTCCTTGGTAATTTTCCTAGAAAATATGAACAGAGGGGAGAGTAGAGAGAATTAAAGAGGACCCATATCTCTTCCCTCTTATTTCAATCAATAGTTAAAACATCCTTTTATTTTGCAAGTAAATTGATTTCAGTTTTGGATTGATCTCCAAGTGGCAGTTGAGAAAGAGTCTCCTCTGAATCTTGCTATTTCCTGACAAGGAAAAATGTGTAATACTAGGTGATCAATATCCTTAGTGTATTTATCAATATTAATGTATCGACATTTGTGGTGTAATTGAGTTTGATTGGGACTGATCTGAAAAGCCACAGCTGGAAAGCCTCATTTCAAGCAGTTTGTAATTTGGACTTCTGAAATCCATTCACCCCAATTATTTCATTATATATGTCTTTGGTCAGAAGAAACATGGAGAATTTTCACCTCAGTGTCAGGATAGGAACCTTTTCCCTGTGACACTCACCAACAATCTACCATACAACAATTGCTTATTGTTGAATCACATCAATAGATTACCCCATTAGTACATTTCTCAATTTCAGCCAAACAGACATTGCCCAACATGATTTTCCCAACTACTTTTAGCAGAGAGTTACCTAAATTAGTAGCCATATAGTTACCAAAATGATCTTGTAGTTCCTTAATTCCAGAAAGATAACCAGTGTAGAAAGGACAGGAAAGGAAAAGTTGACAAAAAGAAAGGAACAAAACAGCACTCTGTTACTATATGCACTGCATGAAAATGCACACACAGCTTATACTGCTAAGTTTCCTACTCTATAACCTGAAATGTTGGCCTTTGAAGATTCATTCTATGTTGGTATCAGAGGATTTCATGTATTATTATTTTTATAAATAATTTTTAAAAAATGAAAAATCCACATTCTTTTTCAGTTTTCCCTAGTATATAGAGGTTTTCTCCAAGTATAGAGTGTGCCTATTATATGTAAATGTATGTTTTGTTGCTGTTTTCAAACTGGCTATAAGTAGTTCTGGGATGGTCTGTTGTAACTTAAAGCATTTGGTCATTAAGCAAAGACTGCCTGTAGTTTTGAAAGAACTTTGCTGGCTGAATTTATTCTGAATAAAACAGTAAAGAGTTAGCAAAATAAAGCCAATTTAAGGATTATATTAATAGTCTGTACCTTTAATGCAACCAGTGTAATTCCTCTGTAGGGTCCTTATACAATTATTCTGTGTCCTTGAGCCATGGTGGTGTAGTGGTTAGAATGCAGTACTGCAAGCTATTTCTGCTGACTGCTGGCTGCAGTTCAGGAGTTCAATTCTCACCAGCTCAAGGTTGATTCAGCCTTCCATCCTTTTGAACTGAAGACCCAGATTGTTGGGGGCAATATGCTGACTCTGTAAACCACTTAGAGAAAGCTGTAAAGCACTGTGAAGTGGTATATAAATCTAAGTGCTATTGCTCTTTTAGTCTTCATGGGATGAAGGCCTAGCCTCTCAAATCAGAAAGCCAAGGCTATGTCTTCTGATTGATCCCAGAATATAAAACTGACTGTAACTCTCCTGAGAGAACTTAGAATGAAAAGTTCTCATTATACTGAAAGACAGCATCCCTTTCTCCACATAATCTTTTAATATGCTTTCTCTAGCCAGCACTCAATCGTGATTTTTATGGAAAGGGTACTCTATGGTTAAGATGATAATAATGTAAAGGGAACTGAGAGGTTAGATATTCCAAGAAAACAAACAAACATGAATTTAGAGTAGATGGAGGGAAAAGGGGAACTGTGCTGGCTCTTTGTGATTACAACATCTGTGTCTGAATTATTTCCCAAATAATTCAAACTAAAGACTTCAGCTTAGTTCCTGAATATTGATCTCTATGGTGAACATAACGAGAGAGGCATGATGAGATGCTCATACTTGAAAATGACTCACTGTTTTACAATACTCTAGGGAGGGGATTTTGCCTTTCTATATCTCTAAATAGCTTATACTGACTAAATCACATATTTCAATATAAAAGTAATGAGTTAAGTGAGTTTTCTATTTACCAGGAGCCAAACCCAAAATGAATTATAGTTAGTATTCAGTAATAATTATCTGTAAATCTATATAATACCCATATTTATTGCTGTTTTATTTATTTATCTCTGAAAATAGAGTACCGTTGGTAGCAATAATAATACTTATGCATATCTATTTTACTTCAGCTTTACCTTCCAACTTCTAAGTACTAAAATCATTGTAAAATACAGTAGGATGATAATTAAATCTTTATCTATATGCATTTAATGCTTCATGTCTGTGAGATTAAAATCAACTCTAATTTAAATTATTTTATTAAACGATTTCCCTAATATATGCTCAGAAGGAGAAAGTCAAATAAAGTGTGAGTTTATTCATATCTCAAAATGACAGAAACCATTTGTTCCTTATTCTCCATATTAATATCATAATAATCATTATGAAACAGAACATTTTTGTGGTCAACACTAACGTTTAAATTTCTCCTATAAAATAGTGAAGACATTATTATCTTCCCCATCTTCATCTCCTGTAAAAAAAAGTACTTTTGAAAAGGAAGGAAAGAAGGAAGGGAGAGAGGGAGGGAGGGAAGGAAGGAAGGAAGGAAGGAAGGAAGGAAGGAAAGGAAGAAAGAAGGAAAGGAAGGAAGGAAGGAAGAGAGAGAGAGAGAGAGAGAGAGAGAGAGAGAGAGAGAAAGAAAAGGATTTTGAAGGAAAATGGTAACAAGTATGAAAAATGTTAGGAAAAGGTTCTCAACATCTCTTGGTTAAATAATCTAGCTTTCTTTCCAGTCCTAGCATCCAAATTAGATTTGTTTATTTTATTATTTATTTAATTAAGCAATCAATTAATTTAACTTATTTTCCATAGTGTCAGAAGGCAAGACAAGAAACAATGGATGGAAACTAATCAAGGAGAGAAGTAAGCTGGAAAGGAGAAAGTTCCTACCAGTGAGAACAATTAACCAGTGGAACAGCTTGCCTTCAGACATGGGTGCTTCATCGCTGGAGGTTTTAAAGAAGAGACTGGACACCCACTTGTCTGAAATGGTATAGGATCTCCTGCTTGAGCAGGGGGTTGAACTGGAAGACCTCCAAAGCCCCTTCCAGCTCTATTCTGATTGACTGGAGAAGAACATCCAGTGTTAGAACAATACAAACATGTTCCTCTGCCAGAACAAAAGAGCACTATCAATGGAACAAGATACTGCTGTAGAAACTGAGATTAGACCCATACAGATGGAGGTGACACTAGGACCCAGAAAGCTTTTTTAATTATTAGAAAGACCTGCAAATCATCCCTTCTCTCATGAATGCTACCATGCAGCTGACTTAACATATTCCTTCTCTCAACTGCAAGTGATGGGAAAGATCCATATGTAAGAACTTGGAAAGGAAGAACCAAATGTCTTGCTTTGCTTTCATTCTAGCTAACATGAACCAGCTGGTGTTGGATCCTTTATAATTTACCCCCTCCCTTTGGACTCTGCCTCCTTTTGTGATATTGCTCCACTATAGGATCCCTTCAGTTCCACAGTTAATTACTGGTGAGGTAAGGTAGAGAGCTTTATTGCTTTATTCTGGGCAGATGAGATTTCCTTCAGACCACTTTCTTCATTATTCAAGGTCATCTATTTTGGGTTAAATAGGTTTCCTATAATGAAGGGCAATGATAAATGAAAATATAAACAAAACAGTCATTTTCTTCATTAAATCTTCCAACACCCCGCCCCAAATCTCCTCAACTCCCCAAAAGAGTATATGAAGAACAAAAATAGATGCATGAAATGGATCATCCTTCTTCCAATTGCCTACAATGTCAAGAAAGTTAGTAGAGAGGGTGTAACCATATTTAGTTGCACTATTCCTGAAGACCATCTTATTAACACAGGATTGGGGGACAGCCAGCAAGAATCCCTACCACTGCCAACCACATTTTTAAAGTAAAAATATATAATAATTTAAAATGAGCACACACATCTTGATTTAGATTTTTTTTAAAATTAAAACATTGAGCATCTCCTATAATTGGCTTTAAATATTGCTGAAGGATTTTACTTCCCTCTTTGAAATCTGCCTGAGTGCCATAAATACTACAAACACAGCAGGTGTATCCAGCATTAACCATGCCTAAAACAGAGCAGAAGCAGTTCAAGGAACTATTTTTGTGAGCTGCAGAAGCCAGAATGTGAATGTAATTTTTTTTTTAAAAAAAATTTGATTTATATGCCGCCCTTCTCCGGAGACTCAGGGCAGCGTACAATGCGCTAAGCAATAGCTTTCATACTTTTGTATATTTATACAAACTCAGCTTATTGCCCCCACAAACTGGGTCCTCAATTTACCTACCTTAGAAAGGATGGAAGGCTGAGTCAACCTTGAGCCTTGGTGAGATTTGAACCTGCAATAATTGCAGGCAGCTGTGTTAATAACAGGGTGCTTTAGACCACTGTACTATCCAAGGCTCCAATTTAAGGTACCAGGACAAATAGTGTGTGGGGGAGGGGGGGAAGGAAGAACCAAATTGTTAGCAGAAATATTTATAGCTAAAACAAAACAAAACAAAATCCCACATTGAGATAAATTAGCAAAATAAATTTCAGTGTATTTTATAGCTTTTTTTCTTTCAAGTACTTTTTTAACTGCACACAGAGCAGGTACATCTTAATTACTGTCTGCTTCAAGAACCAAATTAATTTTAGCATCTGCTTTCTGCATATCACAGAGACATGATACTGGTTGCTCTAATTTGCCTTGTATCTATTCCTGCATCCTTAGAAACATCTTGTATGTTGTCATTAGAGTTACCTTGGTGCTTTCATTGTTACTAGCTTCTTTTCAAAGAAATTACCTCTAAAGAAAACACAGCGCTTTGTGTTTCTATACAAAGCAATATAAAAATGCTTTGCATTGACTTCTTCAATCATCTCCTCATCCTCTTCTTTATCCTCATCCTCATTGCCCATTTGGAGTTGGATGTTTATAACAAGTTTGAATAACTAAAAATAAACATCATCTCTAGTCTAGGCAATAGCCCTAAAATATTGGATTATGATGACCATAATCCAATATCTTGACAGGGTTAGATTGGGGAAGCATTGGCTCTCTTTCCTACCCAAACTGGGCAGTTTTCAGCAACAGAGTTTTGCAATCAACACTTCTGTATTTTTCATCTCCATGAGTAATATAAGAGAAATATGGGCATTTTCAAAAAGTATTACCATATATATTCACAGATAAACCCATCACGGATATAAATTCAACCTAATTTTGGGGGTGTATTTTGATATCTAAAATTCTTGGTTCATCTGCAAGTTTATATGGTAGATAGAACACAATCAGTCCTATTGATTTTTGTTTTTCAACCTCCGCTTCACCTGATATTTGAAGAGATCTATGAAAGATATTCTATGACAATAGAATACAGAAAGGAAAAAAAGGTCCACCTTAGAGACATTTAGAACATGTCATGAGAGACATGAGACTCTAGAAAGATTGCAGAGAAGAGCAACAAAGATAATGAGGGGACTCGAGGCTAAAACATATAAAGAACGGTTGCAGGAATTGGGTATATCTAGTTTGATGAAAATAAAGACTAGGGGTGACATGATAGCAGTGTTCCAATATCTAAGGAGCTGCCACAAAAAAGAGGGAGTCAAGCTATTCTCCAAAGCACCTGAGGGCAGGACAAGAAGCAATAGGTGGAACCTAATCAAGGAGAGAAGCAACCTAGAACTAAGGAGAAATTTCCTGACAGTTAGAACAATTAATTAATGGAACAACTTGCCTCGAGAAATTGTGAATTCTCCAACACTGGAAGTTTTTAAGAACAGATTGGATAACCATTTGTCTGAAATAGTATAGGGTTTTCTGCTTAAGCAGAGGGTTAGACTAGATGACCTCCAAGGTCCCTTCCAACTATTCTATTCTATTCTATTCTATTCTATTCTATTCTATTCTATTCT
>WNWU01000057.1:65028-84685 GCA_012654045.1 Ptyas mucosa | reverse complement strand
TTCATTTTCATTTTCATTTTCATTTTCATTTTCATTTTCATTTTCATTTTCATTTTCATTTTCATTTTCATTTTCATTTTCATTTTCATTATGGCCAAAAGCATAATCCATCAGCATTTTGGAACAGGATTCCTTTGCCTGCAGAAAATACCACTTGCAATCTTCTATGGAGATTCTCAGTCATCCAACTCATGAAGAAGCTTCTTAGATGAGAAGCGAAACGTCTTCAAAGAAAAATAAGAAAGCCCAGTTGCCTCTTGAAAAGCATCTTTGGGACTCCCAGTTGCAATCCCTAATGTCTCCAATTAAAAAGATCAGGGGTAATGTCAAAGCACACAAAGGAACTCTAGATTGCTGCTGATCAGAATAGACAATACTGAACTAAGAAAGCCAATAGTACGTCTCATGATTAAGCAGTTCCCTGAACTCAGATGCATAGTTGAATATGGCACTAATTCTAAAGTTAGGAATACTCTTTATGCAACACTTAAAAAAACCAGAAAAGTTATCCTTGTGTAGTCGACATATTATATAATAATAGTAATAGCATGTAGGCTTCTATACTGCCTCATAATGCTTTACAGAATTCTCTGGGTGGTTTATAATGTTGAACATTATTTGCATATTGCCCCCAACAACCCGGATCCTCCTTTTGCTGATCTCAGAAGGATGAAAGGCTGAGTCAACCTTGAGCCTCCTCAAGATTGAACTCTAGGCTATGGACAGAGTTTGCCTGCAATACTGCATTCTAACCACTGTAACACTAGGGCTCATGGTGCTTTTTATATATGAAGCATAGTTTTCCCCCAAAATATTTGGTCTCCACAACCTCTGCTATTGAGCCAATAGATGAGAAAACAGCAGCTCATCGCATTTATGACAAACTGTCAAAGACGTAAATAGTCTTTGTATGAAATAGCCTATTTAAATCTAAAATTTGTCATGATGTAGGTTAAGGAACACAGTTTATGGAATGTGAAATCAATGTCTCCTGAAAAGAATATATGTGAATGGGTGTACACATTTCCTGTATTCCTTGCCTTTTTAAAAATAATTGCTGTGGCACAATCTTACTTCATAGAATAAATTCAATGTATGATTCATCTACTCATGATGCTATTTTGTGATCACTGAAATATATCATGTGAAAAAAAAAATCATTGTTTTGATAGGTTCAAGGAGGGAGGGAAGTGTTTCTTGTTTGTTTTTTCAATTAAGGAATTTATGTGAAGACAGGGTCCTGGCCACCAAATGACCCAAAAAGGGAGCCAGAATTCCAAGTAGCAATAGTAATAGCAATAACACTTAGACTTATATACCACTTTACAGTGCTTTATAGCACTCTCTAAGTGGTTTACAGAGTCAGCCTATTGCCCCCAACAATCTGGGTCCTCATTTTACCCACCTCGGAAGGATGGAAGGCTGAGTCAACCTTGAGCCTGGTGAGATTTGAACTGCCAAATTGCAGGCAGCCGGCAGTCAGCAGAAGCAACCTGCAGTACTGCACTCTAACCACTGTGCCACTGTCGCTCATGATAACTTAGTACTATCCACACCTGTTGCTCTCAAGGCAGCTTGGGATCTGTTGTATACAGAATGATTGAAACAGCTGTAGTAATTACTGATGACCCCAAAGAAGTTACATAAAGGAAGCCTGACTGTTTTAACATGGGATTACAATTTTCAACTGCTTTTTATATCATCTCTGATTATGCTTTCATGCCATCTTTAAGCTATCACTAATTGAAAAGCATGTCCATTAAAATTGTATAGGTTCAGAACCATTTTCCACATGGATTGTTCACAGGGAATACATAAAGAGGTTATTTGATCTAGCACTTCTGCACATGAAATACTTATATTCAATAGGGTCCCCAACCCCCAGGTGGTGGCCTTGAGCCAATTGGAACCAGGCTGCAGAAGTGATGGGTGTATGACATTCCCTCTTGCACAAGCAGCACGCAAGTGCAATTGTGCTGTGTGTGCACATGCCCACCTCTTGCATGGAACCATCCCTTCTCCTGCTCCGTCAGTCCATAAAAGCAGAAAGGTTGGGGAACTCTTATTTATAACATTGTCCAAGAAATGATTCTGAATTTGACTTGACATATAACGTTCTGTAACTGCTGGCAGTCTTAACAAATATATAAAACTAGTTGTCAAACAGTGCAATACTTAATATAAAAACATAGACGTGCTTGATTCTTCATGGCATATAATATTGAAGGAAGCAATTAGGACATCAAACGATTTATAATTCATATTTACAGGGGGAAAGTAGAGAGCCATCTGCGGTGTCTGCATTTTAAAAATAAATAAAAGACTTGCACTAAGCATTTTTAACAGTTGGAAGGGGAAAGCTAACAATTTCTAAATATTTCATCTTACAAAATGATAAAGCTCCCTCATTAATATTCATTAAGATAATGAAACGCAGACACAGGCACCTGCAGTTTTCTGTTTGCCAGCTTGGTTAATGGTATTTGTTCACAAATAATGGAATTTACAATGAATGAAATAGCCATCATTTGCTTGCATTCTAACTTTTAGTGTGAATGTAAATGTAATGAAGCACATTTAAAATAGTGAATAAGCACTCCAAAATGTTAACATTATGGAAACAGTAAATATTAAGTTATTTAATTAAGTCACATTCTTTGCCTTATCCAATGCCCCCCGTGCATGCGCAGCAGAGACCTGATGACCAGCTGGCTGGTGGGAGGTGCGTGCGCATGCACGGCAGAGCTGAACTGGGGCGACGGCTCGCATGCCCACAGAGGGGGTGCTGCATGCCATCTGTGGCACGCGTGCCATAGGTTTGCCATCATGGGGATAGGTTATCTAGAACAGATTGGTGTTGATTGCAGGGTTGATAATTTATTATGATTATATCCTGCTGTTTTATCTGCATTGTATTCATAGATTTTTTTAATATGGTCAGAAAATGTAAGCATTTAACTATTGTATCTATAACCTCCCATTCCATAAATATTGCCATGGCAGGTTAACAGCAAACACAGCAATGAAAAAGTAACATAAGAAATGATGTAACAACAGTGAAAGTCAAGAAAGCACCAAGATATAAATACATTTTTTTGATGTACTTAAAATGCAGGAAGGACTAAAATGCAAGAGGTAAACGTTGACTGAGTAAATCAAAGACTCCTTATTTGGATGGCCTGTCTGAGTCATCAAGAGTCTTACCAAGAATTAAATTATCCTATAAGATACCAGCATCACTGCTGGTGTACAGTAATAGATTGTGTATCTCTACAGTGATCACTGAGTGTTTCATTAGGATTCTTGTTGAACAAGAAGCTATTATTATTAAACAAGCTTTGTACACATACTTTTAAAATAATCTGGTCAGCCTAAGCACTGATTGCACCTGTGTAGAATTTCATTATGTCCTACAGAGAAAGAATGTCTAGGGCAAATGGTACTTGATTTGCAAATTAGCATTATGAGCTGAACACATTTGTGTTTTTAATTAGACAGTAATAAACTCTAGCTTCTACATTTTCCATTATGATTGAAGCATAGGAGAGGAACCAGTTCTATTCAGAAGCTAGAAGATAAATCTCAACCTTCTCATCAGTAGATCATTGATTAGTTTCTTTCTATTATTTTCTGGATGTTTGCTTGGTGCAAAGCTCTTAATTTGATATAACAAGGCAATTTATATATTCAAATGAATGGTATGCATTTAACATTGATACAAATAAGTATGTGTTAAATGAAACAAACACACACCTTTGCATTACACATTTGCAACAGGAGAGCCTCAATTTTCTTTTCTTTTGAACTATAGAGTGCAAAGCTGAAGAAAATGGTTCCTGACTTAGAATTACATTGCTCAATATATTTCAATAATTGCTTCATCCTAGATGCCCTATAATGGCCTCTAAAATGTTTTGTGGAATCTTTAAAGACAAAAGAGGATGCGGAGGGGCTTTTTGGCTTCCATCAAATCCCTGTACAGATTCACTTCCGTTATAACTTGAGATTTAGGGCTCAGAGTTCAGTTATAAAATGATAGGACAGTGATGACCTTCTAGTACATCTAAAAGATGTTTATTACTGCTTCACATCATGTCAGAGGATACAGCAGAGATGTTTTTTGGGTGCCTAAGACATGAAACTATAGCTTAAGTGTACGATCATCAATTATATATAACAATTCCCTTTCTTATATGGCCTTGTGGCCCTTCCCTAATCAGGTAATCCATAGTGTTGTTTTTCTCTAGGAGGCCAAATGCAGGACATCTTCTTGCCCCTCTCTTTGCATTCCCAACTGAGTAAAGATAGAGTCTTACATAGACAGTTTCCAGGGGTGGGCTTCCAAAATTTTAGCAAGGGGTTCTCTGCCTGGTTGCTGGGTGGGTGTACCATGGTGGGCGTCACCTATTTGACACCTGCATCGTGGCAGGGGTGGCGTTTTTGCCCTCCC
This sequence comes from Ptyas mucosa, assembly GCA_012654045.1. NCBI lineage: Eukaryota > Metazoa > Chordata > Lepidosauria > Squamata > Colubridae > Ptyas > Ptyas mucosa. The sequence goes on along the minus strand of WNWU01000057.1, from coordinate 80,235 downwards.
CAGGCTTTGGAGGTTTTCCTCAAGCCTCTGGGAGTGCGAAAATGACTTCCCCAGGCTCTGGAGCCCTCTGGAGGCTGGAAACCAGCCTGTTTCTGCCTTCCCAAACTTCTGGTAGGCCTGTTTTTTACTCTCCCCAAACCTCTGTGTGCGCCTTGCACTTACCTGCATCCAAAATGGGCCATGTGGGGACTCTTGGGTGGGGTAGGGTGGGCGGGGCCAGCCAGGAGTGGGATTTGGGGGTTCACCGAACTGCACAGAATCTTAGCTAGACGTTCTCCCGAACCCCTGCAAACCACCAGCAGCCCACCCCTGAGAGTTTCTCAAGTGTGTTGTTGTTGTTGTTGTTGCACCTATGAAATAATTCCCACTGTTTTTTATTCATTGTGCCTTTGGCAAAACATCCTTCTTCAGGTAACCAGAATGGCTTCCTATCCTACCTGAAACTTCATGAAAAAACGTTCAGAAAATTAAAGAAGTATGAAATGATGGTGCCAATTCTACCAATAGAAACGTAGACTGATTTATTCTGCAAAATCTGTATTCACCTTGTAGAAAGCAACAACAGACCAAAAGAAAAAAAATGTTGGCAAAGTTGTATTTGGCAGGACAATTCAGTTTTATAGTATTGCAAGCAAATTCAATTTCAAACTATGATTTTTCTTGATTAATACTCTAATGTCTTTACTAACACCTTATATTGCTTTTCTGACAGTGTGTATCTTATTTCTCTCCTCATACAGTTTGTAGTCTTACTAAGTTTATTGTTGTGTAGTGTACTTACTGGTAAATTGCTTTTTCCTTTCATAGTTCAGCTGTTATAATTTTTCTATCACTGCAGTAATTGTATATTCTGTTTGTGGGAGGAAGTTGCTGTAAACATTTTAATAAAAAGTTTTAATACTCAACAAATAGAAGAGGAAGAATGGAAGCTATATGCTGTGATAAAAGTTCAAATTGCTTAGAAAATTGGAGCAGATTTAGTGAAAAAGTAATGCTGGATTATTTTTATCCTTTTCTGTCTTAGAATTTCATTTATCTTAAATAAATGGGTTTTCTACTTATAACACTCTTTTCAATAAACATAAATGAGATATGACCAACACTTGTCTCCATTTATGCCAGCTCTTCTGTTTCTTCTTTTTCCTTTTTAACATTTATGATAAGCCACAAATGCATCAGCTAACCATAATTTCCCATATGAATCATACTGGAAACTCTGCTATATATTGTGATTTCACTATACTTCCCAGTTCAAATGTAGGGAATAAATTGAGGATTTTTGGAGTTAATTGAGAAGAGCCCACCCTGTTTGGAAATATATTTAATTGAAAAGTTTGTCCTGTTAAAGCCTTTCCTAAAATACTGTAAAGTTAAATAAGTTAAAATATTAAGTTTGATACTTCACAGTTTAGTCAATGTAAAGAGATAACAAAACAATGCAGACTAGAACAGAGATTCCCAATTATAACTATTAAAGACTAAAAAGAAAGTTTGAAAGAGAAAATGATAAGCTTCATATCCATTTTTATTGAACTTATGGGCTGGACTGAAAAAAATAAATAAATTCAAAGTTACCAAATTCTATTTTACTATGGTTGCCTTCAAAAGCCAACAGGTTTAAACTAACTCTGGATTATGTTGTTTAGATCAAAATGACAGCTCCTTATTGATAGATATTACTTTGTTATTCATTACTATGTTGTTGTTTGAAATATGTATCTATGTGTATGCTCTAACTTTACCAATTTTATCATATTTTATTTATAAATTAAATTATTATATTATTCCATTTTAAATTATTTTTATCAGATATTAGTAATAATTTGTGTCTGGAAGTCTGCACTTTGATATGGCCCAAGGGTTAATCAATAAAGTAAACTCAATAAAGAACTCAATTTTACCCTGTTTCGTATGAAAGTATTTGTGATCTACTATTATAAATAAACATGTTGACATAATGTTTCTATAGATCTAATCAGTTGAGGTCTGTAATAGTATGAAGGAAAGAACTTGGGAGATGGGGAAGAGTTGCAGCTAGGAGAACAGTTGGATAAGAGGCAGTTTAGCTCTCAACAGGAATGCCGACATGGCAAACATCTCAGAAGGGATCTTCACTAGTACCTTGGATTTTAAAGGTGATGCAGGAGAAACATATTTTCAGATTGATAAAATTCTGTTAATGCACTTTGCAAGTAGTTCATCTGGTTATGCTCCCTCTCTATACTACCTCACAAGTCTGACAAGTTCCAATCAAATGTGAAAGAATGCTCCAGGAGATAAAGCATGTTAATCCTGAGTATACATCAGTAATATTTAATGTAGGGATGTCCTTAAGGGATGAGTCAGATTATCTTTCAAGATCCTTTAGATACCTCTGTCAGTATCTGCCATCTAGAGTTTTATAACATTCTACTGCATACAATTTTCTGCACAGTTTAAAGCTACAGATACAATGAAGTTTGTTTAGAGAGACAACCAGGCCATTCACTTCATGGCCATGCTTGATTCATTTTTTAAAAACATTTTGTTGCATTCCCAAACTGATACTTTAATTTCAAATAAGAATTTTCATCCCTGAGGTAAAAATTAAAAGGCAAGCTAACATCTTTTCTTTTAATAAATTCTGCACACATGTAACCAGAACTGCTGCGGAATGAATTATTTCAAATGCAGTCTAGAATGGATTAGATTAGACTCAAAGGAACATTTTCAGAACTGAACTCCTGCTAGCTGTATGTGTCATCCACCCAATAGCATGGGAAACAGAGAGGAATCTAAAATCCATTAGCTGGCAACTTCCCGGTATTCAGGAATTATGTTCAAATGCCATAAACATTATAGGATTTGAACCAGTACAATGTCTGCTACATGATGTTTCAGCAGTACACAGAATTAAAATGTCCGTCAGAGAACAAACTGCAATAGACCCTTGTTATTGCTAAAAAAATTGATTTTTAGGAAACGTAGGAAAACAGTATTTTTGTGTTCTCATTTTTATCAATAGCTGTACTGTCAGGGAAGAAATTGGGTCAGGCATTTTATTTATATAGGACTCATGGCAAAGTTAAGGCTATCAACAGTGTAATGGAGTGAATAGAATCAAGCTGAAGGTGAACTGTTGAAGACTGAGTCTGTTCTCAAATAAGAAATCACTGGGTGATTTGGGCCTTAGGTCAATCAACCTTTTGGCCTAACTTCTCTTCCAGAACAGATGGATGAGAGAACAGGAGAAATATTTCAACCTGTCTTGCTTGGATGAGGGACAGGATTCCTTCAAGTCTGATTGATTTCAGGTAAAGAAAAATTGCAAATAAGCTGAGCATGATATTTATTTATTTTGTTACCAACAATTTTATCTATTTTGTCAATTTTGCATGACACTTTAAGTGATAGATCTTAAAATGAGTTAGACAAAAGATTGGGATTCTCACATTGTGGCAGGTGGCACATTGTTTTTTACAGTGCATGTTGAGAGATGGCTAAACTTGCAGTGTGCAGGTTAAGGTTATAGGTAATGACTTTCACCCTTTGTCTCTGGAGTGTTTATTAAGGTGACCAGACGTCCCACTTTTGGTGGGAGAGTCCCGATTTTCAACAATTTGTCCCACATCCCGCGGCATTTTAAAAAAGTCCTGATTGGCGGGAGAATGGGTTTGCTTACCCCGCCCACTCCCAATCTATTGCTGCCTCCTGAGTCCCAGCTGATGGCTAGAGGGAAAAAACCTGTTTAAATTCTTGCCGCGGGGCTTCAAAGGGCCGCCCTACAGCTGATCAGTGTTAAAAGAAAACAAATGAGTAGACTGGTGCCTGCAAAAATAGAAAAAACAGCCCCTTTCAGCATAGGTTAATTACCATAAGTTGATTAGATCGGCCTCCCGGTTCTCAGCTGATTTGCTCTCAGCTGTTTTGGCTAGCTGCAAAGAGTGCTGCTGGAGCACATTTTTTTTTCTCCTTGTGCAATTCAAGCTGAAACCGAAACTGAAACTAAAGCAGGTTGTTGGCTTTGCTGTTTGCTTGCAACGTTGGAAAGGCAGATTTGTTTTCTTTTTCCTCATCAAAAAAGGTAGGTTCAAACAATGGGAAATTTATGGCAAATGGCAAAAGAGGAGAGTTCAAGATTTTAAAACACAAAAGAAAAAAAGCTCTATTTAACTAGGGAATTGTAATAATTGAGATACTATTAACTGTATATTGTGTTGAAAGCAGAAATGGTTAAGTTGTGGTTTGGCGGAATATATGGGGGAAATTATTTGGTTTATTATTATTGGTAAATATAATTAATTGATTTGTAAGAAATTGGATTGCATGGAAATAATTGGAATATTTATGTTCATATTGATTAATATACAAAAAAGATAGTTATATAACTAATTGATTTATATTAAAATGTTGAATTTGTATTAAACAACTGTAATATTACATAATTAACCAATGTGAGGATGGATATAAAAATAGATGACAATGGGAAGGGGTATAATATAGAATAGAAGGGACAAATTGAATTTGATTAAGATTAGAGAGGAGGATGAAGGGTAATATTGGTTTTTTTAAAAAAATAGATGAGGAATAAATATGGCAAAAAGGAAATATAGAAATTGTAAATTTAATTGAAATGACTAAACACTGTTTAAATTTGTGAACCAGCCAAATACTCTGTTCAAAGAAAATACATTGTATGTTTGTATGTGTGTTTCTAATTATTGCTATTTATTCATATTTGTTCTCTTTTATTCTTTAAAGTTTAACAATTCATTCTTTATCTTAATATCTTTATATTTGTTTGGGGTTGGTTTTCTTCCCTTTCATCTTTTTTATTGTACAGCAATCTTTCTCCTCAAACCTACCACCTCTCTCTTTTCTACTCAGAGGGCTGAAAAAATTATTTTTGACTGGTTCTTGCACTTTTGACCAGTCCTCGAACTTACGACTATCCTCACATTTTACCATGGTGAAGAGAAGCAGTTATGAAATGAGTGACACGTTTGTTAAGAATGCTACAATGGGCATAAATGATGACCAGTCATAAGTGCGAAGACTGGTCAAAAGTGCGAGGATCTGTCAGAAATGACTTTTTTCAGCCCTCTGGGTAGTCCTTTTGTGCACATGGACTACTCAGAGGGCTGAAAAAGTTATTTTTGACTGGTCCTCGCACTTTTGAGCAGTCCTCGAACTTACGACTGTCCTCACATTTTACGTTTTTGCCCTATCTTATCACCATGGTGAAGAGAAGCAGCTGTGAAATGAGTGACATGGTTGTTAAGAATGCACAGGCATAAATGCGAGGATGGTCATAAGTGTGAGGGCCAGTCAAAAGTGCAAGGACCTATCAGAAATGACTTTTTTCAGCCCTCTGAGTAGTCCCTATAGAATAAAATAATACTATACATAATTTTTATTTATTTATTATATTTGTAAATTGTACTTATGTTGAAATTTAAAAAAATATATTACATTTGTAATACATATATTACAAAAATATATTTTGCGATCTATGAAAAAAAATTTGCTCCATATAGACCAAATTTTTAATCAAGAACCCCCGCCCCCTTGGTCAATGATGTCCCTCTTTACCAATGTTAAAATCTCATCATCTTAGTGTTTATAGAAGGGGTATGCTAGAAAATGACACATTTTTTCCATGGCTTTGATTTTCTAGACTTTCAGAATAGAAAATATTATGTTGGCTAGTAGAAAAATGCTAAAGACATACAGTCTAAATCAAAAAGTTATTATGAAATGTGCACATCTTTTCATAAATTGTGTTCCCAATGAAATCATCAGTTTGAATCATGAGCAATGCAAATTTATTTATATTTCAGAGGATAGTAGTAGCCAAATGTTTGAGAATCTGTTAGATCCAAGCATATTTTATTTAGTGAGTTGTACACAAACACACATATATTTATAACCATTTTACATTTAATTAGCATAGTATCTATCGACCATAGAAGTCCTTTACTAGCCCCATTGTGCTCTCTACAAGTAATTGACAAAAATGCAGATTTTGCCTTTTATCTGTCAGGAATAAACAAAGAGAAAATTTGTTTGTTTGTTTGTTTCTTTGTTTATGATCAATTATGTGATTTTCTTGCTGGCTCAAAAAGCATAATAAATGATTAAACTATGTTAAATATAACAAATTTTCCAACAGCTAAAAATGGTAGATTAAAATTTCACAAATCCAAATAGAAAAATAAAAGAGAAGAAAATTATACTCATTTACTGCTATGCTAATTATACAGAGGGATTTCTGAGGAACCCACCCAATTTCACAATCAAGGAGCCACCATCACCAAGTATCGCTTTCTTGTAAAACTTTGTTTGCTTTCCTTGATGGGACCGCATGAAGCATTCTCCTTGACATTTCAGATCTATGAGATATTGAAATGTCAGAATCTGCATCTGTAAATCTTCATCTCTTGGGAAATGACCTGATTCATACTTTTCAGACTACTGTTCTAGTTGGAGATGCCTTGTGAGTAGACGTGGTCTGCTTTAGATACTATTTTTAAATATTGTTACAAGGCAATAAATGACTAGTAATTTGATTTTCCTTCCTTTCTCTCCCCTCCCTTCCCTTCTCCTCCACTCCCTTCCCTTGCTTCCTTCATCCTTCCATCCTTCTTCTCCTCCCCACCCCACCCTTTCCTCTCATCTTGGTTCTTTCTGTATTACATTTGCAACTACTCTGGTAATTTTCATGGTAATGCTTATGTTCAGCTGTGATTACTGGATATTGGCAGTAGATGGAGCAAATAACCTGTCACTTTTGTGGATATATTTGGGATAGATTAGAAGAGAAAGTTTTTCATTTGCTCATTTAAGTTACTTGCAATACTTGATCCATTATAGGCTCACTGTATTACCTTGTGATTCCGTATATAGAGAAGAAGCAGCTTACTTAATAAATGCATTGTTACCTGAAATGACATTTTTGTTAAAAAGCACTTCAGAGAGGTTATGAGGTAAATGTTTGGAGCAATAGTAAAATAGTGGTTAAGGTGCTAGTAATAATTACAATAGTAACAATAGTAATTAGTAACACCTGCTCAACTTATGCTTTTTTTAGGGAAACACCATGGAGAATATTAGCACACAACGATTGAATCTTTGTATATAGGGTATTTGACAATAAAATGCAGACACATTTATATATCCTATCCTTTCTTCAAGGAACTTCGAGTAAAATACTAGTACTGGTGAAGAAGTGTTTAATGATCAAACAACTCATAGTGAAGGAAAACAATGATGCAGCAGAGAGTTAATGCTCACTTTTCCCCTGAATTCCCCAAGGTTTGCTGTCCAAGTTGAATGTAGATGTGGAGCAGGTAATGCTATTGGTAAATTTTAAGTATTGGATTGAAAAGACTTGCAGATATTCCATCTCCAGGTGGTAGAGTGATAACTGTAAATCAACTCACTAAAACGTGTGGAACTTCTTGGACCTTGGACTTCTGCCTGAATATTCTGCCCTGACATCACCAGTGGGCATATTAAATGTTTCTCTCTGTATTCCATCTTGTTAAAACTGAACTTAATGTAGTTAGGAAAAAGTTTTAAAAGTAATATATACATTTTGGAGGAATCATTTTTTTCTTTTCCTTTCCTGTCTTGAGAGAGATTTCTTTGCTGCCACTGAAAGCTGGGTTTTAAAAGCATGGACCTCCTACCAGCAGCTGATCTCATTCCAGGATTGTAGACAGGTTTCCTACAGCCAGAAACTCATTACCTGCCAGCAGACACTATTAAACCTCAGGAGGCGGAAGGTAATATTATTGTTGTGGCCCATTTAAAAATAATAATAGTATTATGTGAAGTGATTTTGCTAAAACTTTGTAGCACCTTTATGTAATATATCTAACTATTGTCAAAGAAAACCTTCATTTAAAGAACTATAAGAAAAAAATAACATACCCCTTTCCTCATTATTACAGTGTATAATATAGGTACTCCTCAACTTATGGCCACAATTGAGCCCACAATTTCTGCTGCTAAGTGAAACATTTGTTAAATGAGTTTTGCCCAAACTCATGGTTGTTAAGTGAATCTGGCTTCCCCATTGACTTTGCTTGTCAGAAGGTCGCAAAATGGGATCATATGACTTTGGGACACTGCAACTATCATAAATGAGTCAGTTGTCAAGCATGCAAATGTAAATCCTGTGACTACAGGGATGTTGCAATGGCCATAAGTGTGAAAAATGGTCATAAGTCCCTTTTTTCAGTGCCATTGTAACTTTGAATGGTCACTAAGCAAACTGTTGTAAGTTGAGGTCTACCTGTACTGCCAAAAGTCCATCTTTTGCCAAGATTCATTGGTACCTATCATTTGCTTTCTATATTGCAATATTTCATAGTCCCCTGCTTCCAAGATACTTTTCATCAACATTAGTAGTGCAACACTTTGAAATATATTATTACAGTGTATGCATTCCAATATTGACTAGTATTTTGAAATATAGACTGTTGTGCAACTCACATTAATCTGTAATAAATCATGTTGGAAAACCTGATTCTAAAGAGTGGTCTATAGATAAGAAATATAAAATAAATTTGTGTACCCTATACATTTCCTCCCTAAATGCAATACTTTAGGTTGTTCCTCTCAGGTCAATCTTCCTAGGGGACTTGATTCTATTGCGATTTTGTTGTATTGTTCTGGATGTAGACCAGATCATCCCATTCTGTATCATTTGGAAATGTGTTAAGAGGCCCATCAATCCCTTTATCCACATCATTAATAAACATATTCAATAATAATTGGCTCAAGACAGATCCCTAATTGGACATCACTAGTTATTGCTGTCCAACATGATACAGAGATGTTAGTTGGTTGGTTGAATTTAGGCACCAAATGTCTCCAAACCAACTCTATCAAAGCCGATTCTCTGAGTGCCAGTTATTTGCGAGCCCACCTTTATGTCCAATCCAAACCACATCAACAGCAGATTAACATTAATCTGTGCAGGGAAGGAGAAAGAGAAAAGGAAAACAATCTTCACAAAAGAAAGAAAAAAAGGGGGAGTGTAAAAGATGTTAGAAAGAGAAAGAATTGATACCCATTAATGTTTTACTATTTTTTCTATAGGGATGTGGTGGCTCAGCGGCTAAGATGCTGAGCTTGTTGATTGAAAGCTCAGCAGTTCAGTGGTTCGAATCCCTAGTGCCGCGTAATGGGGTGAACTCCCATTACTTGTCTCAGCTTCTGCCAACCTAGCAGTTTGAAAGCACATAAAAAATGCAAGTAGAAAAATAGGGACCATCTTTGGTGGGAAGGTGTTCCGTGCGCCTTTGGCATTTAGTCATGCCAGCCACATGACCATAGAGATGTCTTCAGACAGCGCTGGCTCTTCAGCTTTGGAATGGAGATGAGCACTGCCCCCTAGAGTCGGGAATGACTAGCACATATGTGCGAGGGGAACCTTTACCTTTAATGTTTTACTCTCACTCTATCACTATTGATAAACAGCTGCCAACAAGGGATTTCAACATCCGATAGAAAAATGGTTAGTTTTCTTATTTATCTGTAATAAATACACCGTATAGATATAAGGTTTTCACAGAATTTAATAAATGCATCCTTAATTAGAAAGTACTAATTAACATATACAGATTGGTTTTGTTCATGAAAGATTCCAATCACTTCAAATACATATCCACTTAACTGTTTTAAAATAAAAAAGCAGCCTATTTAAATTTCAGAGAAGTTGATTAAAATGCTGTATGATTGTCACAAACTGCATTACATTAATTTCAATATGTGATGTGTTAGTGAAAATTGACACAAATCTAGAAAACCTGAATCTAATATGGAATCTGGGATCAAGATGAGTCTACTAACTGTTGTCAGGTTTTTTTATATATATAAAGGTGAGGTGGTTTAATATATTTTATTACTTTTGAGTGAAAGCACTGGTGTTTTATTACTTAAGAAAGAAAAGGATACATAACTCAGACATTCTGTGATACCATGGGATTATACCATGGGATTATGATGGGAAAAGAGCTATATTCATTTTATTTTCTCTGAAAAAAAGATCACCAGGATTTATTAATAACATCTGCTTGTTTGCTTGTCAGATGAGTTCAGCATTTCTTTTTGAAGAATCAATTAATATATTTTTAAAATTGTTATAATTTTGTATTTGTTCCATGAATCAGTTCATCCCAAATATGTGTCAATACATTGCATTTATTTCCTAACTAGTCTGTGGGCAGCAGTATATATTGTTTTGCAAGGTAGTCTGTAGATTAGAAGTCCTAGTTCACATTGAACAGCTTGAACATGCTTGAAATAAAAGTGGTGTTTCATGATTCTTCTGCTTTGTGAGGAAAAATATGCCCAAATTGATTGGCACTGTTCTTATTGTTTGTGGGAATGCTACAATACCTACTTCTGCATTGCAGACAATACCATTTTGATGGCAGAAAACCCATTTTGATGGCTGAGAGATTAATCAAAGACTGGATTTAACTGGGGGAATGGCATGAATGACAGAGACAGGGAGAGAGAGGAAAGAGGAGGTAATTAATTTTGTATCGTGATAAAATGTTTACTGAAGATAGAGAATGAAGAGACAAATATTGGTAGAAAGGTAGCTGGATACCAAGTTATCTGATGCTGGGAGCTATTGTTTATTAAAAGAAATAAAAGGGTTGTTTATAAGAGTAGCATTCTATGAAGAGGAAAAGGTGAAACAGGTGCTTTAAAAGCTGGAGAAGAAACTGTTGAGAAATATGAAATAATTGTGGTGTATTAGAAGACAGCTCACCATGAGAATGATCAGAAGAGGCTAAAGGTTTCTAGGTGTGACCTTTACGTGAGAGAAAATATTTCTCCTGTCTTTAATTAAGCTTGGTGAAAAAAGAAAGCTTGAGCAGGTTATGAACTGCAAGGTGGTAGCTGAAAATAAGAGGAGGCCATGCTGAACAAATTAGATTAACTTATTTGAGAACTGATGGTGAAAGCTGACTGGTTTGAAACAGGAGACGATAAATATTGAAGCTTCTTAAAAGCCAGTAACAGGAGGGAAAGAATTAGTGTGACACATAACACTAAAGGGCCTTAGCAGATTAATACAAGAATTGTGCTACCACATATATAATGAATAGACACAGATTGACTGGTTTTTTTCCATTATGTGGCTATGGGCCAGAAACCATAGTTAGAAGCTTGGTCTATATGAAACCAAGGAGCAATGCACACACCTATGCAATCCAATATTGCACTGAAGACTTTTAGTTTCTCAGATCTTTTAATCTATTGCAGTTTTATGACTACTCTGCAATTTTCATTGTTGACTTGTATTATTTTCTGCTGTTGTTTTTCTCATTTAAGTTTATTATGAAATGTAATGCTATTAATAAAAAGTCCCAATACCAGTAAAATGCACAATTAATCTCCCCTTCAACTTCATTATCGTGTGGAGTGCGTACACAGAATAATGTGATTAATTGTATGAATTTCCCATCCACAACTAACCAAAAGTAAAAATTGAATTCTGTTTACTTGCAATGTTAGATTACTTAGGAAATAGACTGGAGGATATCATTTAAAGACTGGGGGTATTTTTAAATGTTTCCTTTTTAAAAGAATCATAACATCCTGGAAAGAAGGAAAGAACGAAGGAAGGAAGGAAGGAACAAACGAAAGAAAGAAGGAAAAAATGAAAGAAAGCCAATATGCTTGTAACTCAGTATTAGTCTACTATTATTTTTTCTGTTAGGAAAGTTTTTTTCTCGTATATGAAAAGGAATGTACCAAAAAAAAGTTATCTTCCATCTATAGTCTCAAATAGTATTTCACTCTCTCAGAGCTCTACCAATGTACTCCCCAATGTGTAGAGGAGATCCATATTGGATGTCAAAAGTTTCTGCAATCCCTGTTTTAATTTTTTTTTTTAAAAAAAACCAACCACAACAAAATTAGAGGATATAAACTAGACATAAATCAGGATGAAGGAAAAATATCTTTATTAAATAAACACAAGCGTATTGTGTTCTTTAATATTTATACCTTCACATTTTTTGGCAATGTTTTACAGAAGTGGCTTGCCATTGCCTGCTTTGTAGGGCTGAGAGAGAAACTGGCTCAAGGTCACTCAGTTGGCTTGGGGCCTCAGGCAGGACTAGAACTCACAGTCTCCCAGTTTGTAACCTGGTACTTAATCATTACACTAAAATGGGGTTCATGATCACTGTACAAGAGTTAACAAACACTTTTAAGAGTACCCCTCCCCCTCATCTTGCATGAGCCAGCCTTACAATTGGTAGACAGCAGACTATGGGGTGCTGAAGAATCAGCATTATTGAAAACACACTTCTAACTTTTACAACCATTTTACAACTTTGCCTGCCTCCTTACAGTGGATATTCCCAAATTCTCTTAATGTTTATTACCAACATTTAGTATTTGGCTCTAGGTTTTCCTGTGATGACATGTACTGTTTTATTATTTTAACTATTTATTATTTTAAATTCAAATGCTTGCTTTTAAACACATACCTCTACATTTATGCAGGGGTGGGTTCTAAATTTTTTATTACTGGTTCTGTGGGCGTGGCTTATTTTGTGGGCGTTGCTTGATGGTCATGTGACAATTCTTTAGGATTTAGCAGAGGTACTGGTCTACCAGGCTTTTAACTGCTTGCAGAGCTGTACCGATCTACCCATTTATTTTTTGCAGGCACTGATCTACTCATGTATTTTTGCAGGCACTGGTCTACCCATTTATTTTTGCAGGCACCGGTCTACTCATTTGTTTTCTTTTAACACTGATCAGCTGTAGGGCGGCCCTTTGAAGACCTGCAGCAAGAGTTTAAACAATTTTTTTCCCCTCTTGCCATCAGCTGAGACTCAGGAGGCAGCAATAGATTGGGGGTGGGGCCAAATAAAAGGTAAGAATAATGTGGGGTTGGGGGGGTGTGGGGGTGGGGGGTGGGGGGGCAGAACCGGTTCGGTGACATCATATCGTCACTGATACCGGCTTGGGAGAACCGGGCCGAACCGGGAGGAACCCATCACTGCATTTATGTTACCATTTGCCAATCTGCATTGTCTTTTATTGTGTGTGTATGTGTGTTGAAAAAATAGTAACCCTATTTAATGGAAATCTGTATCCTCACTCAACATTTCCTCCATCAATTCTTTATTTCTTTATTTCACAAATATTCCTATAATGAAATTATTAACCTGCTATCTATGGTGATGTTCTGATGATTGCAATGGGATAATGTGTTTTGTAGAGCCTCTTTTGTTTGGGACTTTTATAGGTTAGAAGGGCCACATCAGATGCATCTGGAACTAAATAGGAAGGCAGTGAAGATACTGGAACCCTCATTTAGTCTGCAAACAGTAAATTCCCTTTCTATAAAACCTGTGGGAAATGTAAGTTAAATGGCAAGATATTGAGCAATCATTACGGTGTATTTCAGAGGTTATTCTAGGTTAAGAATGCTGCTGAGAGACAGTAAATAAGACAATTTTAAGGTTGCATTGACTTCCAGATTACTAAATGTCTGCTTAAAGAAACAGTGTTTCCTTTCACCTGGATATTTCTGTTTTCAAGAGGAAAATAATTCTAGAAATAAAGAGCCAATATTCAGGCAACACAGTCTGCATGGGAATAACCATCTAATTGTGAATGTGTGCATGTTTATTTTAGATTATCTGGGAATGAATCCTAATACGTTCTCATCCTGTTGCTATTTCTGAGAGTACCACAGGGACATAGAGGGAAAGAGAGCATTTCAATCTTTTAAAACGAATGTTGTCTTCTTACTGAAATCTCTCCCCTTCCTTCCATTACTTCCATACAATGAAACCTGAAATGAATCAAACTTTTCTATAATTCACCCTCCCCATGACATCTTAAACCGCCTAACCCTCTGTGTTCCATACTTTATTAAAGCGTATCATTTATTTCCAGTGATATAACTATAGCAAAGAAAAGGGAGATAGCTACCTAGGCTTGCAAGTACAGCTCAACATTTACCACCCATTCCTGTGTAGCAAATCTAATACTGCACAGTATCGCTATCAGATCTGGATTGCAAAATCTTGGCTGACCACCACATGATAGCAAAGAGTGTTGCTTATATCACTTTGTCTAAGGCAGGAGTGTCAAACTTGTGTCGTCATGGCTTTGTCACGTGATGTATTGGGACTTTTTCCCCCTTCGCTAAACTGGGCAGGGGAGGGGCCAGCACATGACCCATCCAACTCATGGGCCATGAGTTTGGCACCCCTGGTCTAAGGGACATCCAGATGTTTTGGAGCATGGAAGCCCAAGTGTTCTACTATCTCTTCCACTCCATTCCATTCCTTGGTCCACCATCACTTCTGCCGCAGCCTCATGATATTCTGGAGCCCTCAGATATTCTGACAACTTTTCTTGTCCTTGTTATTGATCCTCCTGCTCCTCTTCCTTCTCTCTCCTGCCCTTTATGTAAAGGAATGAGAAGAGAAAAAGTAGGCCTAACACATACAGGTATACTATAACTGGCTGAAAGAGTGATCCAAGCAACTCATTCTTTTTGAGAAGATTATCCCCTCATCTATTTAATCCCTGGAATTCAAGGTGGATTATTATCTTTCCAAACAATCAGTTAACAACCTGCAGTGGAGTCAATTAGAAGTAAGGATGGAATTAAAAAAAAAACAGCCATAAGAAAATGGTTCTGTTCTTACTATATTTTCCCTCTTCAGAGCCAAAGGTTCCTATGATTCATTTTAATTAAAACAAAGAGTCAGGAAACTGTTAGAGCATTTGTATGTAGCAGGTAGTTTTTCAAGGTGATTAAAATGAATGTTAGCTTTTTTAAAAATGAAAAATCTTAGGGAAGTTATTTGACTTTCAAAGTAAAGGTTTATAAATATACAATAGGTCACCTCCTGCATTTATTATTGGCAACAAATCAGGATTATTTATGATGTCATTGACCTCAAAGCATAGGCTATTAGTTTCATATGATAAAGAAATACTATTTTGTTATTAATTACTAGTCTTCTGCTGAAAATTATTGGGCAGTTAATCCACAGCACAGCATAGCTTAACATGTACTGTTTCGTGTCCTTTGATTTTAAAAGAATTACTAAACTAGAACAGAAATCCATAAATTTCACAGTAGCCTAATGGCGCCATTCATGTCTCTCTTTCTGTATCTGTCTCTGTCTCTGTCTCTGTCTCTGTCTCTGTCTCTGTCTCTGT
>WNWU01000057.1:51603-65018 GCA_012654045.1 Ptyas mucosa | reverse complement strand
TCTATCTATCTATCTATCTATCTATCTATCTATCTATCTATCTATCTTGGCTAGTTTACCTGAAATTTTGAATTGTGTTCTGAGTTAGCAAGAAGACTTTATTTAGCTGCAAAATTATGTTTTTAATTTGTTATAACAGCAGCCAATTGTATAGGATATTCAAGATTTTTTAAAAAGAATTTAAATAAACAATTTAAATTAATTCATGCATTGGAAAAATGAACAAAGGAACATCTGTAAACAGATGATAATATTTTAGGCTATGCCATTCTATCTTTTTTTTATTGAAAAACATTGTATTTCCTATGTCTGTAATTTGGAAAAATATGTAAATATATAAAGGTCTTGATGTCAGAAAGCAGCCCAATTTTTAATGAATAGATTAAGGATTTATTTCCTTTCCATGCCTTTTTATCTGTGCTAACCCATAACAATCACCCTTTACTTATGGATTTAAATACTGTTTTTAAATGCATTTTCTTTAAAAACCAAATGAAATTGTACTATTATAACCCATACATTTAAATTATCCAAAAGAAATTTGCACTGTGTACAAACAATCATATTTAAAAATGTGAAAATAAAGATAGCAGAGTATCACCATTGCTTAGTATTTGCATACATTTCAAAAAGAAAATGGTAGGAAACATGGCAACTACTTTTAAGATTATTTTGATAAAGGTACAGAAGTTGGAGTTGACCAAATATTTGACTTGAGGGATCAACTGATGTCTTACTTACTATCTTTATTCTACTACAGAAAAGGATTAACAATAATCAATAGTATTGACAACAACAATAATAATAATAATAATGCAAAAGGAATATATCAGGAGGGTCCGCAAAATATTAAAATCAAAGCTGAATGCTGGAAACATAATTAAAGCCATTAATACGTGGGCAGTTCCAGTGATACGCTACTCAGCTGGAATCATCAACTGGACTTTGGCTGAACTAGAAAACTTGGACTGGAAAACGTGCAAACTTTTGAATATGTATCACGCTTTACATCCACGAAGTGACATCAACAGGTTGCATCTGCCAAGAAAAACAGGGGGCAGAGGACTATTGCAAATCCATCAAACTGTAGAAGAAGAAAAATGAAGTTTGAATGATTATGTGAACCAAAGTACAGAAAAATTGCTGCAGGCTGTGAAAACAGAGAACATTATAAAAACAACAGAAACAAAGGCAGAATATAGGCAGCTGGATGACAAATTAAATAGATGGAAAACCAAAGCTTTGCATGGACAGCACTTGAAAAACATTGAATGAAAATGTGATGACAACTTTACATGGGCATGACTTAAGATGGGAACCATCAAGAAAGAAACGGAAGGTTTAATACTCGCTGTTGAGGAACAAGCACTACAAACTAATGCCATGAAAGCGAAGATACAAAAATCCACCAACAATCCAAACTGCCAACTTTGCAACAACAAAGTCGAAACTGTTTCACATTTAGTATGTGAACGCAGCCAAATCGCACAAACTGATTACAAAGCTAGACATGACCAAGTTGCTAAATTAATCCACTGGTCATTATGTAAAAAATACGATTTACCTGTATCCAAAAAGTCATGAGAACATAAAGTGGAAAAAGTTATAGAAAATGAGAAGGTGAAGATATTGTGGGACTTTTGAATACAGACTGATCTTCATTTGGAACACAACACACCAGATATCACAATTGTTGAAAACTGAAACGTTCAATTTATTGACATCGCAGCACCAGGAGATGCCAGAGTCAAAGAAAAAGAACTGAAAAAAATCACGAAATATCTCAACCTGGTCATTGAAACTAAGCAATTATGGATGAAACATGTAACAGTGATACCCATTGTCATCGGGGCACTTGGTATCATGTCCAAGAATTTTATAAGATATATCAACAAATGGCAGCTTCCTGCAATAACACCAGCGGAACTGCAAAAAACTGCACTACTTGGAACATCGTACATCTTAAGAAGGTACTTGGTTGATACCTAGGATGCTGGCAGCAACCCATATCAACCATTAGCACCAGTCAATGGTATTTATGATGCATTTTTGAATGTTCAGTTGACTGAGTTTCATGTTTAATGAATAAAGTAAATCATCATCATCATCATCATCATCATCATCATCATCATCAGTAACTGTGAGAGGGATCTTGGAATCCTAGTGGACAATAACTTAAATACTTTGCTGCATTAACAGGTATATAGAATCAAGCTCACACAAAGTGTTACTATCACTTTATAATGCCTTGGTAAGACTACACTTGGAATATTGCATCCAGTTTTGGTAATCATGATATAAAAAAGATATTGAGACTCTAGAATGAGTGCAGAGAAGAACAACAAAAACGATTAGGGAACTGGAGGCTGAAACATATAAAGAATGGTTGCAGAAATTGGATATGTCTAGTTTAATGAAAAGAAGGACTAGGGGGGATAGGATAGAAATGTTCCAATATCTAATGGGCTGCCACAAAGAAAAGTGGGTCAACCTATTCTCCAAAGCCCCTGAGGGCAGGACAAGAAGCAATGGATGGAAACTAATCAAGAATAGAACCAACCTAGAACGAAAGAGAAATTTCCTGATGTAAGAACAATTAATCAGTAGAACAATTTTCTTCCAGAAGTTGTGGGTGCTCCAACACTGGAGGTTTTTAAGAAGAGATTGGGTAATCATTTGTCTAAAAGGGTTCAGGGTTTCTGTTGAGCAAGGGGTTGGACTAGAAGACCTCCAAGGTTCTTTCCAACTATGTTATTCTTTTATTCTGATTAGGGTCAGAATAGTCAAAGAACACTTCCTTTCAGACAATCCATGCTATTTGTTCCAATATTGTTTTGCAGGAGTTCTGGATTCCACCTCCCCCCCCCTGTTTTTGAGAGAGAACGAATATATATATATATGCTTGTTTCTCATTAATGACTCCCTCTCTCCCTGCCTTTTGTCCCATGTTGTTAATTAACATCTGTTAATGTACAAGGATTTAGCCCAATAAATACTCAAAGACTCTGGTATGTAATAATCATTATTTATTTGTCCAACTCTGTTCACTTGCAGGTGGAGCTGAAGAACAGCCTAGTGCCTCATGTGTGCCCCTTATATACCATGGAGGCGTGGTCAGAGGTAAGAGGGAGTGGTAATGGAAATGAGAAAGTGGGTGTCAACCTTAACAGTATATAATAATGAGTGTTATGGATATATTAGGCATTTATATGTGACAAAACCCCCTCTAAATGCTTAAATATTAGTGTCTGTAAGCAAATGTATTATAAGTGTATGCCCAATTTAGATCTTAGGTAGGAGTGTTGTTTATTCTGTAAAGGTTTTGGGAGTATGTCAGCTATCTGTTCTTCTGTCTCACAATGAGTGGCCCTAATAAATCCTAAATTGGAAAGTTGTCTCACATGCTTATGTTTAATGTCTATGTGTCTTGAACTTTGACCCACTGCATCTGTTCTGGAGATCTCAAAGGCTGCTTTATTGTCCTCGTGAATGATGATGGGGTAAGAGGGCTCAGTCCAAATGTTGGATAGTAGGTCATCGAACCATATGAGATTATTTGAGGTTTTGGATAAACATACAAATTCAGCTTCAGTTGTGGATGTAGCAACTAAGTTCTGTTTGCCGGTGTACCAATGTATAGGACTGTCATTAAGGAAAAAGATGTATCCAGATGTGCTTTTTCTACTCTTCACATCCCCTGCCCAGTCAGCATCTGCGTAGCTGGAGAGTATGGGTTCTTGGAAGTGTTTGGCTCTAGTCTTAGGTGTGCGTTTGAGCTGTGTTTTAAATATCTAAGAATTATTTTTACTGCATCCCAATGTTAGATTGTAGGTTTGCTAACATACCTGGAAAGAAGATTGACAGGTAGAGCGATGTCTGGCCTTGTCCAATTAGCTATATACAGTAGAGACCCTATTGTTGATCTGTATAATTTGTTGTTTGTAAATGGTTCATCCTCATTGTGCATGTTCTTCAGAAATTCAGGTTGCATGGGTGTATCACAGTACTTGGCTTCGCTCATGTTACATTTCTCTATCAGTTCCAATATTTTCTCTTCTTGAGAGAGTTGAAAACCCTTTTGAGTTTGTACAATGTGAACCCCTAAGTATTTGTTTATTTTCCCTAATGTTTTTAGTGAGAAGTGTTTATTCAATTCCTTGGCAAAAATGTCACACTTGTGTTTCTGTTTGCCTATGTATAATATATCATCCACGTAAACAAGGACATATTCTATAGAGTCTTTCTCTCTTCTTGTGAAAAAACAAATATCTGCTGATGTGGCAGTGAAGCTCATTGTTTTAAGAATTTTGGCTAAGCATTCATACCACCTTTTCCCCAATTGTTTTAATCCGTATAGGCTTTTATTTAAAAGCCATGTGTTACCTTCCTTTGACTGAATGCCTGGGGGAGCCTTAACATAGATCCTTTTGTCCAGTTTGGCATGTAGATACTGGTACACATCTAATCCTAAAATGGATGCTACTACTAATGCACTTTTTACACTTTCTGCTCTGATGGTGGGTGAGTATATGTCAGTATAGTCCTCTGGATATTTTTGTGCAAATCCCTGTGCTACTAGTCTTGCCTTATATAGTGTTTTATTGTCATCCAGGGTTTTGATCTTATATATCCACTTAGTTCCGATTAGGGATTTGCCATTAGGGATCTTGGATGGTGTATATACATCTAGTTCTTTGAGGCTATTCATTTCTTTCTCCATAGCCTGTTCCCACTTTGTTCTCTCCTCATGGGGTAAATTTACTACTTCATTGTATGAGTTTGGGGTTGGTTTCTCTGCGTATATGGACATGACAAAATCATTGAATTTGTTGGGCCTTTTATTTCTATTTATTCTGATTGGTCTATCTGGTGGAGGGGTTGATTCGTGTAAGTATCTTGCTTCCTTTTCAGTGAGTGTATCTAGTTTTAATGATGGGTGATTCTCCTTCCACTCACTAATGCTGACCTCTTGATGTCTGGGTTTGGTTATCTCTTCTCTTTGCTGTCTGAGCTCTGCTGGTTATGTGTTGGATTGGGGGTGTGAAATATTTCATTTAAATGTATTCTTGACCAGTTAGCGTGTTCGTGGAAAACAGCTGATCTGGATATTATAAATCTGTTCTGACTATCGATGAATCTGTACCCTTTGGTCCCAGGTTCATATCCCATAAATCTAAGCCTTCTGGATACCTTATCTCCCTTTTTTCTCAGTTGTTTTGGTATGTGAACATCAGCTGTGACCCCAAATACTTGTAGGTGGGTTATACTTGGTTTCTTCTTATACATTAGTTCATAAGGTGTTGAGTTTATTACACTAGACCACAATCTGTTGAGTGTATAATTGGAATATAGAAGGGCCTCTGACCAGAAGGATTGTCCTAATCTCGCATCTTCCAAGATGCACCTCATCATTGTCTATAGTGTGCCATTTTTCCATTCTACCACTCCGTTCTGAAAAGTGGAGAATGGTGAAGAATGGTGTATTATCCCATGTTCTTTTAGCCATTTGGAGAAATCCTTTGATAGGAACTCCGAACCTCTGTCAGTCATTATTTGTTTTATTCTTGTGTTATGTTGGGTTTCTACTCTTTTGTAAAATTCTTTGAATTTGTGATATACCTCACTCTTATGTTTGAGGGTATATATGAAGCTGTAGCGGCTGTAGTCATCTACGATGGTCAGGAAAATCTTTTTTTGTATTTTATGGAAGGCTTTAAGGGTCCTACTAGGTCCATATGAACTAATTGAAAGATAGAGTCAGTTGTGCGCACTGACCTTTTTGGTCTCGGTTTTGTTTTTAGTTTGGAATATTTACAAATTGAACACTCAAGATAGTTTTTGCAATTTTTTACTTTTAAACTGTCAGTATATTTTGTCATCTTTTGTACAATGGGAAAGCTAATGTGACCCAGCTTTCTATGTAGGAGGTGCACAGTTGTCATGTAGGAGTCTGCCTAATGAGGGTTTGCCTTCGTTGATTGGTTCGTGTTTATATTTGCTACCCTGTGTCTCTTGGTGACTGTCCCTTTCTACATCATCATTATCTTCTCTATCATTATCTGTAGATGTCTGTTTCTGTTCTGCTTGTGAGTTGGTATTTATACTTAAATGGCTAATGCTGCTTGCTTTAAAGTATGGTAGGCCATTGCTAATAATAACCTCTCCTGAGCTCTTTCCATTCCTGGTCATGTATGTCTGTCCTGCCTTGAACTTAATTTCAATGTCTGTGTCCTGACTTAGTCGTATGGTGGCTAGTATGCTATATGGGATCTCTGGTATGAATAGGACCCCCTCTACTTCTCCAATTTCTGGTATAATTATGTTTCCTTTCCCTGCCACTTTGACATTAATTTGATTAGCTACTTTGATCATGAAATTTTCTTCAGTGAATGAGGATAGTAAATTGGCGTTGTATGTGGTGTGGTTGGTTGCACCTGAGTTGATTAGCCAAATATTTTCTTTTTTGATTTGTTTACTAGTGTATCCCTGCCCTGTAAGTCCATAGAGTGAGTCTGAGTGACTCTCTCTGGAATTATCTCTGTGATCTCTTTTGTTGTTGGGGTTGGGAGAGTCTCTGTGCCTAAATCTGTGTTCTGGTGAAAGTCTGTATTCTGGTTTATCTCTGCGTTGGTTGTGTTCCTTACCTCGGACATTCCTGGGACAATCCCTCTTGTAGTGACTCCTGGAGCCACATACGTAACATT
Source organism: Ptyas mucosa (assembly GCA_012654045.1). Taxonomy (NCBI): domain Eukaryota; kingdom Metazoa; phylum Chordata; class Lepidosauria; order Squamata; family Colubridae; genus Ptyas; species Ptyas mucosa. The sequence continues at coordinate 58,314 of WNWU01000057.1, read as the reverse complement.
TAGGTGTGTTGCTATTCCTGTCTGTGTAACCCAATTTTCTGTCTGTTCTGTGGTCCCTGCGGGATATAGAACGATCCTTTCTTAAGTTGTCTTCAGCAATTAGTCTGTTAGTGAGATTTTCAATGGATAAGTGTTCCATGCTGAGGCTATCTAACTGAGATATGAAATTGTCTCAGCTTTGGTCCAAAGAGTTAATAATTATACTTTTTATGCTTTCCTCAGTTATGATTTCCCCCCTTTGTAGTAACTTGGCCCTAGTGGCATTGAGTGTGAGTAAGTGCTTACTCATAGATATCCCTGCTTTGAGTCTGGCTGAGTGGAATTCCCTGGAAATTCTAGTGATGGTTGCCCTACTTTTACTGTAGAATAGGCTAAATATTTTTTGTATTAATTCTGGTACAGTCAAGTGGTGACTAATGCTGGGGTATATACAAGGTGATATGCTGGCTATTAATAAATAAAAAGCTCTATGGTGTAGGCAGTCTATCTCGAAAGACCAAGGTTTTTTTGGTGGGTTAGTAATTAGAAATAATATGTTCTCTTTTAAGAAAATGACTTGGAGCTGCTGGTTCAACTCTAACAGGTTTGTCCCATCTAATTTCAGTTTTGGAAAGTCTATAGGTAAAGTTCCAGTGTTGTGCGAAATATTACTTACAGAAAGGTGCTGTCCATGGTTTAGTATGTGAGGGAACTCACAATATGGTATTGGTATGCTGGTGGGCAGTCTGTACTGACTTGCTTCTATGTTTCTCTTTTCTTTCTTAGGTGGTCGATTCTGCGCATGCTCAAAGTTCATTTGTGCTCTGCAGTGGTCAGGGAAGGAGCTTGCCGCCGGAGCTCCCAGGTGAAGGCCCCACTCATCTGGGTAGAGTCTCGGCTCTGGCTTGGGGGTCCTCTGAAGATCAGAAAAGGCTTGGATCGTCGCTTGAGTCACCTGGATGTCCCTCTGGATCCTCGCGTGGTCCGGGAAGTCCACGGCTGCAGGATGGAGATCTAGGAGGCCTGGTTCCGCATCCAGTCCGTCGATTGGAGCCAGGTTGAAGAAGTTGTTCGTTGTTGGCTCCGGGTGGCATGTCGGTGCCTGCTGGATCGGTGAGTATTCTGTTTGGCTTCTGGAGTTTGATACGGGTGTCGTTTGTAGCGTGGGATGGCCCCAGGTGTGTGGCACTGGGATCGAGGTTTTCATGGTGATGTAGGCGTCCCTCGGGTATGCTTTGGCTGTGTCTCTTTGTGCGGTATTTGTTTTCCTGGGCATCTTTAGGGTGTCTGGGCGTGTGTTAGGTAGTTTTAGATTTGGGCCAAAAGCTGTGGTTAGAGTTTGTATGGCCCTATCGATGTCGTGTTCATTGGGTGGCTCTTTGGGGGTGCCGTCGTGCTCTCCCCTACAGTATTTGTCATCTTTTGTTGTGTTTACTTGCGAGTAGGCCTCTTTTCCCTCCCCAGTATTTGAAATTAGGGTCCCTGTCGGTGATTGGTCGGCCATCTCTAGTGATGTCACTGTTCAAGATGGTCACCACAAAAGAGGCACGAAAAATGTTTTGGCCTCCTCGGTGGGGATTAGGCAAGTAGATGGTTTTCTTACCAGGTCGATGTACATTTGGTCCAGTTCTGGTTCGTTTATTCTGGTTGCTGCTCCACAGTCTTTGATCAGGTCTTGGAGTTTCGCAATCAGGTCTTGGTCGGCCGGGGTAGTTTTTATTATTTTTAGCAGGTTTCTCCTGAGGTCATCTTCCTTACTCAAAGTGACTTCTGTATAGGTTTCTTCTTTGTTCCTTTTCATCTGGATTTTGGTTGGGGTGCTTGGTTCGGGATCATGCTTGCCTTCTGTTGGAGTTCCCTTCAGGATGCTGTTCGTGGGTGAAAATTGGGCTGCCATCTTCTTCGCGAAGGCCCATGTGACTGTTCTTCCCTTGATTTTTTGTGATTCATTGTTTTCAGACATACCTGGGAGTATTTGGGCTAATAACCATCCTCTGCTACCATTTTGTTAATGTACGAGGATTTAGCCCAATAAATACTCAAAGACTTTGGTATCTAATAATCATTATTTATTTGTCCAACTCTGTTCACTTGCAGGTAGAGCTGAAGAACAGCCCAGTGCCTCGTGTGTGCTCCTTATATACCATGAAGGCGTGGTCAGAGATAAGAGGGAGTGGTAATGGAAATGAGAAAGTGGGTGTCAACCTTAACAGTATATAACAATGAGTGTTATGGATATATTAGGCATTTATATGTGACAACATCAAGTCACATATTTTATTGTGAGTACCTCCTCTGATTTGGGTATAAGCATATAAGAATTTTCTGGGAGTGTCCTGGGTACAAACTAAATGGGGAATTACCCATAGCAGTTTTTCAACATTGATTATCTAAGAACCTCTGCTCTGGTGGTTTTTAAAAAACTGAAATAGATTTCCTATGGGGGTGATGCTCACCAGTGTGCCTTCCAGGCACCATACAAGTGTCAGCAGGAACAGAACTTATTAAAAATGGCTATTAACTTTTTCTATACTGATAGACTTCATGAATTTGGAAAACATCTCCATTTCTTTTTAGTTCCTGACCCTAGAAGGGCTCCTGTTAATCATCCAGACTGCTTCTTTCTACGGATAGAGCATTACAGTGATAATTTCAATGGAAATATATTCTCCCTATTTTAATAAACGGACACAGAAATATACCTTAAGTGCAGCCAGTAACTTTATAGTTTAAGAAGCAGGACTTATTTCAGCTTGGAATGTTATCCTGTGGCTTTTGCCTACCTATGCCCACAATTTGTAAGTGAAGTAAAGTAAATGCTGATTTAAGCATCCTACTAGTCACAGAGTGAGTGAAGCACCAAAATAAACTTGAATTTTAAGCCTTAGATCTGATACTGTTTTTACAGAATGCTAATATAGTAGTCTGTCTGCAGCTTTCACAAACCAATAATACTTTTCAGAGTTTTCATCACATCTTCTGACTGCTAGTTGGTATTCATGGATGCATTCTGCTAGTCTTCTGTCTGTTTGTCCTGCATAGTGGCTGTTGCTGTCATTAATTTCACAACATATGAACAGACTTAACCATAGTTTTAACTGGGAAAGTGTGTCCATCCTCAACCAAGCCAAGTCCAAAAATGCTAGAAAATTCCTGGAATCCTGTCAGTCTGGTAAGTTGGACATCAATAGACACATAGACTTAAACAAATACTACATGATATGCAAAGGAGACAGTCAACAGGCCAAAAAGGGAACAACCCCCCCCAACACTTCCCCACCAGCAATCAACATCCAGAAAAGCATAGATTAAGACCAAGATTAACATTAGACCAACAATCAAGAGGTATTCTAATCAAGGAACTGGCAAACAAGTTAACAGTAAGCCCCCCAACCAAAGAACCACCAAAACCACTCCCACCAACACTGGCAGGGATTGAAAGCAAACCCCATTCTTTACAGCACTGATGATGTTACCTAGTTTGGGTAATGAAATGTCTGCAAGAAAACAACTAAGCTCAGAGAGCACCAAATTTCAAACCTGAGTTACATGAATATCAAAACTGGTTCTGAAAAACTCTATTCTTTGGATATACAGTATGTTTTACAAAGAGTAGGAAAAGGTATATCATTTGTTCTGACTTCCTGTCTTTGAAAAAATTGTGTGCGCCCATAATGCCAGTAAGCTATCTCCAGGCACCTATCTTTAATAGCAAATGATACAAGCTCTTCTCTTCCAGTGTAGAAGCAGAAAATTAACCTTGACATAAGATCCTATACAGCAGTGAATGTCCTTCATTTATTTTCCAATCCTGACATTTCAATGGCTATTGGCTATATAGCAAGGGAAGAAAATTAATGCCCTAAACAAATACATATTAATGAAGCAATCTATATCATGGGCATTTTCAAATTATTAACATGTTTTTATTTCTTTATCTTGGGGAAAAAAAGTAAATTAAAAAACAGCTATACAAGATTGCAAAATCTGAATGAATGCAGAAAAACAGCATGCCAAAAGCTATAATGAAGAGGTAGACTATATTTCTCTTTGAGATTGCATTAATGTCTCTATTAAAATAATAATAATGGGAGGTAAAGATTTATCTCAGAGTTACACATTATATGTAAAATTCACAGAGTTTAATTTGAGACAGAAATTACAAGCTGAGGTTCATCCTTGGAATATATTAAGTTAGCATTATCTACTTCTGAATAGATAGGATATACCTTTGTTGCGTTGATAATTCATTTGTAAATAATAATCCATGCAAATAGATTACTGGGTGGACAATATGGTTCAGAAATTATAGGTTTCCATTATGTCTTATTTTGGAAATAAAATTTTAAGTAATCATGATAGGAACATAATAAAATATATTAATTGGTTAATTCCAAAATAGATTCATGATCTGGAAACTCATAAAACAATCAGTGAATGGACACATTCTGATGACATCAAAAGAAATCCACAATGAATACTTAATTAACAGGGTCACAAATTTGAATCCTGCACTTTTCACATTTTATTCAAAATTTTATATGTAGTCTTCCATTTACAATAGTTCACTTGTGATGTTGTGGCTCCGACCCCAGAGCCCATCGTATCGGAGGAAGAAGGCTCCAAACATGAAGGAGAGGAGCTGGCCAGGCCTCCCTCTCCCGGCCCCTCCTCTCTGGCAATTCCTCAGGTGTTGGCTGAAGGAGAGGAGATTGGCCAGGAGCCAGGTGTCTCCGATCTGTTGGAGAGTGATGAGGGAGACAAGTTGTGGCTGGATCCACGCCAGCATCGGCATGCTAAACGGTCACAGCAGATGAGGAGGCGTGCCAGAGATTAAGCTGAGTCACTGGACCACACCCCACAGGCTATATAAGGGAGGGTGATGGCCATTCCAGCTCTGTGACGGACAAAGCAAAAACTCTGGTGAGTCAGTTGCACTTTTGGACGAACAAAGCCTCATCTGTTGTGGATTTCTGTTACTGGACTACTTCAAACTGTCTGTATTTCTGTGTTATCTGGTGGAGGAACAACCCCTCCTTCTTGAAGTAAAAGCTCTTGGCAGGCAGCTGCTGCGTTGCTGCCAAGTTTTGATAACGAACCTTTGACTGTTTTGGAACAATTATTTAACCCTTTGGGGTGGGTGTTTGTGTGTGTGGGAGATGGGGACAGAACAAGTGACTGCTCAAAGTTGCAACATCATTGAAAAAAAATGACTTATAGCATTTTTCACCCTTACAACTGTTGCGGCATCCCCCATGGTCAAAATTCAGATGCTTGGCAATTGACTCATATTTATGATGGTTGCAATGTACCAGGATGATGTGATCCCCTTTTGCAACCTCCTGACAAGCAAAGTCAATAGGGAAGTCAGATTCACTTAACTACCTTGTTACTATTAAATGTCTATGGAGATTCTCAGTCATCCGGATCATGGTAGTGCCAAAGGAGCTTTTTCAAGAAGCTTCTTGGATGAGAAGAGAAACGTCTTCAAAGAAAAACCAGAAAGTCCAGTTGCCTCTTGAAAAAACACCTTTGGGACTACCGTGTTACTTATTTAACAGCTGCAGTGATTCACTTAACAACTGTGGTAAGAAAGGTCATAAAATGGGGCAAAATTAATTTAACTATCTCACTTAGCAACATAAATTTTGGGTTCAATTGTGGTTGTAAGTCGAGGACTACCTGATTATGTTTCTGCCATATCTATCATCTCTCTCTCTCTCTCTCTCTCCCTCCCTCCCTCTCTCTTTGACCAAGGAGGTTGACAGTCAGAAATGTATGTAAACCACCAAATTACAAAGTAGTAAGAGGAGTAAAACTGAAAACCGATTACCCGCTATGTAATAACACAATTTGTTTTCAAGCTAAGAGCACACAGTGCAACAGACAGTGATTGCAGTAAGAGAAATTTATGCCTTTCAAAGGAATGCACATTAGAATATAGAGATACTTAGTGTGTCCATTGTGAAGTGTACTGTATTTAAAATTCACACGATTAGAAAACTTCACTATATATTTTTTTAAAAATAATTTTTTATTAAACAATTTTCTAAAACAAATTTTTAAATAATTTCCTTCTTTACATTTCCACATCAGTATTCATTTCCTGTATATCCATTTTTCTCCCTTACTTCAATTTACCTTTATCTATACATGTAATTTTGTTACCGTATATACTCGCATATAAGCCAAGTTTTTCAGTCCATTTTTCAGGCTGAAAAACTCCCCCTAGGCTTATACGTGGGTCACGAAAAAAATGACTTTTTCCCTGCAAGCTAGGAAACAGTGGGAGAATGGGGTTTGCTTACCCCGCCCACTCCCAATCTGTTGGGACTGCCTCCTGAGTTCCAGCTGATGGCTAGAGGGAAAAAAAAACTTTAAATTCTTGCCGCGGGGCTTCAAAGGCCCTCCCTACAGCTAATCAGGGTTAAAAGAAAACAAATGAGAAGATCGGTGCCGGTTGCAAAAAGGTGCCTGCTGCAAAGAGCACATTTTTTTTTCTCCTTCTGCTGAAACCAAAAGCGAAACTAAAACAGCTTGTTGGCTTTGCTGTTTGCTAAGGCACATTTCTTTTCTTTTTCCTCATCAAAAAAGGTTGGTGCAAACAATGGGAAATTTATGGCAAATGGCAAAAAAGGGGAGTTCAAGATTTTAAAACACAAAAGAAAAAAAAGCTCTATTTAAATAGGGAATTGTAATAATTGAGATATTATTAATTGTATATTGTGTTGA